>JASDQU011508753.1:28278-50844 GCA_032191745.1 Picea mariana
CAAAAAAGGGAATACCTCCTCATAAGAAGGAGAGGATGTGCACTTGGATTCTTCAAGAACACATGCAGATCATGATGCATGGTTGATTGACTCAAGTGCTTATTTTCATATGACTCCTCCTAGGGAGTGGTTTTGTGAATATGAAAAGTATAATGGAGGTTACATTTTCCTAGGATATGAATCAACAACCATAATCACAGGACATACAAATGTCATGTTAAATCTCAAGGATGGAAGGATTATAAAACTCCTTGGGGTTTTTTACATTCAAAATCTGGCTAGAAACTTGATATATGTAAGAAATATGAGTTATGCAGGTGTACACATTGTGTTTGAAAAGGAAACATTCAAAACAGATTGAGGATAAATGGTGTTGATGAAGGGACTTCAGAATGGAACTATGTACATGTTGTTTGGAAGCACTATCAATAATGGGTGTAACGGTTCTATTGTTCCTTAGGGTGGAAATGAAGAATACCAAACCCTAATATTCTTTGGATAAAAGACAATGTTGTGGAATCAAATACTGGGACATATTAGAGAGAATGAACTTTGAGCACTACATGATAAAGGTATGGTTGAAGTATGTCTTATTTCACACTGGATTTTGATTTTTATGAACATTGCATATATGGTAAATATAATTGAGTAATATTCTCATCTGGTGCTACAAGAGCAAAGGGGATCTTAGAGTTATTAAACATTGATGTGTTTGGACTTGTGCATGTTCCATCACAAGGTAAAGTTGTGCACCATGTTTCATTCATTGATCATTTCTCGAGGAATACATGGATTTATTTTTTCTAAAAGAAACCTAAGTTCTTTGGTAAATTTAAAGAGTTTAAGGCTATTGTGGAGAATAAAACAGAGCAGCAAATAAAGGTGTCGAGGACTAATAATGGTGGAGAGTTTTGAGGGAATAAATTTTAGGAATTCTATAAGAAGTGCGATATAGAAAGGCATAAAAATAATCTACACCTCTCAACATAATGGTGTCGCAAAAAGGATGAATAGGACACTGATGGAAAAAGCAAGGAGCATGCTCAGTGGTTATAAGTTAGGACAAGAAATTTGGGTAGAGATAGTGGGTACTGCATGTTATCTAGTAAATAGACAAACCCTCATTAGCATTGGTGGAAAATACTCCACAGGAGGCATGCATTGTTAAGAAAACCTCTCTTGAACATCTCAGAGTGTTTGGTTGTGATGCTTTTGTACATGTTTCAAAGTAAAATATATGTAAGATGGAAAATAAATTTGAAAATTTTATCTTTATTGGTTATAAAGATGGTGTAAAATGTATAAACTTTGGAACCTATTGTTGTCTGCACAACAACCCCCCATTATGATATAACTTCTTCATAAAATAATGGGGACACTTCTAAAATTTCAGTTTTGTTATCAACTTTTATTAGTTAAATTTGATTTTATTATATTTGTACATAATTTGATTCGATTTGTTTTATAGTTATGAATTTTTTGAGTTTGTTTTAATTTATTTTTGTTTCAATGGTTTTAATAAAATAAATCTAGATCAAAAGAAGATTTTTCTTTTGGAGTAATCTAGATTTCAGATTGGTTCCATGCTTAGCTTGTATCTAGATCCGAGGATGAGGGAGGTAATATTTTGGAGCCACCTGGATACCTAGATATCTGGATGCAATTCAGTCCACAATTGTATCCAGGTCCGGGAAGGAACATCATGAATCAATTTCATGTTTATATGAATGTATGAATCCCATATGACTCTATATTTAGAATTACATCTGGACCCAAGTCAAGCAATTGATAACCTTTTTCAGGTAATATGGATATTCAGATACCGGAATGACCATACATTAGTGATATATCTGGATGTTGAAGTCAGAACGTTAATTCAACAACCAACTCTCAGACTATGTCATGGGATTGGATCTACATGGCATGAACTTTATTCTATGTGTTTGTCGATGTGGCATGTTGACCGAGCAAGCAATTATATATGGATCTAGGAAGAACAATCATAGACAAGCTTGTTTTTTATCTGGATGTACAGATCCCAGATTGGTTCATAGTATTGGTTGCATCTTGATCTAGGTCGTGACATATGGTAAAGACCCGTTAGGAATCCAAGATGTCATATTACCCTAAAGTTCATATACATCCATATCTAGGAAGAACTGTGAGGGAGCATTGTTTCATAACCAAGATGTCCAGAATCATGGTGACTTCAAACTTGGGATTGTATTTGGATCTTGGGTCAATTTGAAATTTGGCATGACTAAATATACCAAATTCTTGGATCCCATATGACCTTATATGGATAATATTATATCTGAATCTAGGGCTAAGTAAGAAAGTGTAGGCATGTGTGCGTCCAAATATCTGGATATTGTTTGGAATTGCCATATCATCCACCATGTCACTCTCCCTATTTCACATGTCCTAACACTTATACTCTGACACATACATAGTTTACGTGGTAATCCAAGCTTGGTTTTAAACACAGTCTGATCTAAAATTTAACTACATATCTCGTCAAGTACATGTTGACCAAAATTTGGTCACCTATATGTTCTCATTCCTGGAATAATAAAACAAATTATATTAGAAGATAAAAAAAATTGAACTCTTATAATTTCACTACATATCCCTCAGTCTCAGATTCACCACGAAGTTTTCGGATCGAAAATCCGAGTTCATATGCTCAAGAAATCCAGGTTTTCGTCAAATAAGAAAAATGGTGCTACTTTTGGGTCCATGACCTTGGTTTTCTTCATTAGATTTTTGGGCACAAGACCCTTAAAAATATTCTTGTTATGGGTTCAAAACCCATTAAAATGTTCTATGGTATCTCTCACGAGCACCCGCCATACTCCTCACACCCTTCATACTCCTTATCTTTCCATACTCCATCTCCTTTTAATTATATTATAAGTTATAGCGGGGGCAGACATTAACCATTCCCAAACCTCTTACTTTCCTCACCCCCAACTTCTCTCCTACCCATCTCCTTATCCCTCCATCATTTCTCCTCTCTTACCCCCTTACCTTCCCCTCACCCATACTTAGATTATTTTTAATTCTCGGACTCATGGACTCCCTTACACCCTTACTTCCCTCACTCCCTCACCCTGCGAGTTCGAGAACTACATTCCCCACCCCCCTCATTTCCTCTCCCCTCAAATTACCCTCCTCACTTAAACTCTCATCCCACGCCCCCTTACCCTCTCCACTTCCTTATCCCTTATCCCACCACTCCACACTTAGTTTTTCCGTGAGTCCTTAATGAACTCATAGAATCACCCTCACCCATATTCCCTTACCCCACTCATCCCTCACCCTGTGAATCCGCTACCTACAAACTACCCCCCCTTATCTCACTCTACGTCACCCCCTCACTTATGCTCCCCTCATTTTCCTCCCTTCACTAACTACCCATATCTTCCCCCTCTCATTTTCCTCCCACTTAAGATTTATACCAAAGAATTATTTTAATCATATAAAGTGGCATCCAATAAGATTATCTTCCCCCTCTCGTTTTCCTCCCATGTAAGCTTTATACCAAAACATTATTTTAATCACAAAAAGTGGCATCCAATAAGATTATGACAAATGGCACCTAACTAATGGCAACACATGGCAGTGTGGAATTATGACACATGGAATATTTTCATTGGTTACATGTAGCAGGTTTTCATTGGTTTCATGTGGGTGATGAATCAACGATGAATCAATGTTGACTAGGCATGAGGTGGATAGTGACGGGGTTTTAAAATTATTATTTTATTCGTCAAAGGTTGAACCCTCCTAATCTCCATAGTCTCTTCTCTCATGTTTCTTATTAAGTCTAAGATACACTTAATCATATATATTATTAAAAATCCCATACTCCCATGCATGTGGGATGAATATTTTTACCAAAATTCAAATTTACAAAGGAGGAGCACGAAATTCATCCAAGGGATGAGATTTTCCCAATACATCCAATCAACGGTGGTTGAGTCACAAACTTCTGAAGGTCATATCTCGAGCTCCAGGTGTTGGAATCGAGAAAAAATTCTACCGTTGGAAAATTATTTCGATGACGAAGATGATGGTATAGGTTAGAATGGATGAAAGTGGTCATTTCCTAGAAATTGAAATATCAGTCAACTTCGTTTTTAATGGGCCTGCATGACAACCCAACTTCATGAGCTCATATCTTGAGATACATGAATCAGATTTGGGAAAAAATTATATTGTTGCAAAGATAATACGATGAATATCACATCACAAGTGATTTATATGGATAAAAAGTTGATTTTCACTTCCATACATTTAAAAAACAGTCCCCTATTTTAAAGGGAAATTAATTAAATTTTGAAAATAAAAGTTTATTTAAAAACTTTTATTAAAAAATAAAAGGAACCTATTTTGAATATGCATATATTAATAATGTAATTTCATTAATGAGGACTTAATGAGGCTTTAATTAAAGAGAATACTTCAAGAAAATAATTGTACAGGAAATTCAAGAGAGGAAAAACCCTAACTATTCAAGTAGTTAGACGATCTCATTTTAAAAAGACGAGAATGACTTCATCAAGGGTGACACAATCATGATTATCAAAGGGGTAGGGAAGAATATTAGAGGAATAATAAGGTACAACCATGAATACACAACCAAACTTATGATAAAAGAAGAGAGATATCCATCTTTTCCACTGTTTCTATTCTTCTACACAATTTCTCATAGATTTATGCTTGAATCTCTGAGTTGGGAACGAGGTTGAGTTCTTGAGTGTTATTCTTGTATTCTTCCAAAATATTTTTCTTGTATGATAATGGATTATTTACAGCCATATACATGACTGTTAAATATTTTGTAATGAAGAATATTTTTTATGAATAAACTCCACAAAGAATTGCTTCGAGGTTGATTTCGATTGTATCTTGTAAATTTGAGTCTTAAGTATGAGGAATTTGAGATTGACCTATCAAATTCTCTTTTGATATTGATAGTAGTACTCTTTTAAAGTTATTTGATATTATCAAATTATTCTCTCCTATTTCTAGTGAAGAAGACATGGATGCATTTATATATGATTAAGAAGATTGTGTATGTGTGATCACAAGGAAATTCTGATGTTGAATCCCTCCTTCAATATTTTATTATTGTAAAGAGACTTCTTGAAGATTATATCAGGTTATTGAAGACAATTTCATTAAATAAATTCAAGCAATAAATATCTAGGTTTCACTACCTTAGCAATCTCCTAATCATATATATATATATATATATATCAGCCAAAGAGGAGTACCACCTCTTTCAAAACACAGGGGGATTCATATCCTCATGAGGGGTTGTCATTTCAGTCCTGACAGATTCAAGCGTCAACATTTTTTGGCAAACATACTCGGGACCATACATTTATTTTCAAGATATTTGAGGCCCAACTTCATATCAGATTGAACAACCAGAATCTCCATGGATCAAAGTTTCGAAAATAAGATTCAGGAAAATTGCTTCTTGTTTTAAATGCAAGGGATTTATAAAAAGGATTATTGAAAGATGTTGCACATTTTTTATAATTTCAAAAATATCCAAGAAGCATTGAAGATTCGGGAGAATGAACTCCCTGATAACTCCATTGGAAAGACTCGAAATGAATAATTTCATTCATGTCGTGTTGCTCCTTTAAATTATTCATTAAGCCCATCAATGGCTTGACAAGACTCAACAAAAGGGAGAAATACCCAAAGAAAGAGGCAATTTCATAAAACCCCTTTAAATCTACCAGAAGTAGATTTTCAAATGCATGATATTTCTATTGAAATTTTTTCTACATTCTTTGGGGATGCTTTAGAAGATGAAGAGAAACACTTGTTTACTTTTAAAAGTACATGTCATGATTTCAACGTCACTAAAGACAATGTTATATGTAGACTATTTTTACAAACTCTGCGAGTGAATTATCTTGAATGGTATAGCTCATTAATAACTAACTCCATTACCAGTTGGGATGTGTTAGAAGATTCATTTGCATAAAAGTTCATCCCAAGAGTGCATTCATATGTTTTTGTTGATGCTTCAAATGTTTCTACCCACCCACCCTCTCCCATATGGACACAAGAAAATGAAATGAATGATTTGGAAGAAGAATCTAATCAAACATTGGAGGGATTTTCTTAATCTAGCCACATGGCTCAAAATGAAAATAAGAATTATGATTTGCAAGAGCAAGACTTCAGCCTCTCATACACTCCATATGAAGATATTTTAAAAAACAAATTTGAGAATGAAATCGAGGAACCTCCATCAAATAGACAAGAATATTCCAGCCTTGCAATAGATGATGAAAAGCCTCAAAAACCTTGGAAACAAGAACAATCAGAGGAATAAATGAATCTTGAGAAAAATGATGAACAAGATTTCCTTTACATGAAGGAAGATTCTTTTCAAGATATTATTGATAAATCAAGAAACTTGGAAGTGGTTGGATATAAGGAGAAAGCTTAAAGAATGTTACGATTGGAAACTCCTCATCCAATCAAAGACGATAGTATTCTTGAGAAACCAAGAATTGACTTCATTGAATTATGGTTCCAGAGCATTGTTGGCCAAACAATGCAATTAAATTTTCAGCACACTTGGTTCATTTTTTGTCCAGTAGACATTGAGAGTACCCCTGACTCATTGGTACAAGTTTCAATATGTTCCATAATGATGGAGTTCATTCCACAAATTAGATCAATGCTTGATTGGATCCATTGGAAGTCTACCTATCAGATTATGCCAGCTTAGAATTCTATTTTCCATCATCATCCAACAAAATAATTTAATCCGCAAGGGAATCTTCCATTTCCAAATATCAATTATCCAATCCTTTAGATCAACATCCATTTTTTCTAAAAATTGCACATGATAAGCTTGTTTTTATTAAACTTTCCCTACTTTATTATCCTTGGTCCAAACAATTTGATCTCTTACATCAGATAAGACAAAACTAGAGTGTTTTAGTCCCCTCACATAATTCTCCCATTCCATTTTTTGTTCACCTATAAGATCTAGGGAATCTGCATTTTTTCAATTAAAACCATGTGGAAATCCAGTGTCAAGAGAAGATGTTTGATCTAGATTGAAAATACCTTTTGAGTGTAGTGTGGAAACCAAACTCTAAGACAATTTGTAGTAAGAATAAGATCCTATCATCGGATCCGAACCAAACCTTATTTCCTTGTCATTTCCATGCTTCCAGGATAACCAATTAGTGACAATAGGAAAAGTATCAGTAAGTTCTTTCCATCAATTTGACATACCTTTCACATTTAATCTCCCTTTTCAAAGTCATTCAATCACAAAAAATATTTTTAAATATTTATTAAGAATCACTTTGTGCCACATCCCAATGCCAAACAAATTCCTCCACAGGATTTTTGTGGCCAGAGCTTTACCAAAACAAAAAATATTTTTAAAACCCTATCCTCCAATCTTCTTAGGTTTTACAATCCTGTTCCAATTTACCAAATGGAAGCTTTCTATTTCTTTGTTTCCTGACCACAAAAAACTAAACATCCGCCTTCTAATCATGTGCAAAATACTTTTGGGAATCTTTTCCAAGGACAACCAATACACATAAATGCTTTCCAACACTGAATTCACCAATATATACCTACCTCCCAATGTAAGCCATCTATGACACCAACTTGATAATTTTTTTCCACTTTTTAATCAACCACCTCCAATCATTACTAAGATAGCGGTTTGGTTTTAGGAAAAAACCCAAGTATTTTAAACCATCATCTAAAGGTTTTACCTCAAAGGGTAGTAATTCTTTCAAAAGTGTTAACTCCTCTCTAGACCATCCTGCTTCCAGAAACTGTGACTTGTGAGCATTGTAAGCCATTCCAGTTGCATTGCTAAACAAATCAAGCACTTCCTTAAACATTCCCTATTTTGTCGAAGACCCTGTACCAAAAATAATAATATCATCTACAAAAAGTATATGATTAATTATAATCCCTTTCGCTACTGCAACTCCTTGTATTTAGCCTTCTTCAACAAGATTCTTTAGTATTCCGCTAAGCCCTTCCACTATAATTAAAAAAAATAAAGGAGAAAGGGGACAACCTTGTCTTAGTCCTCTAGAACTTCTAAAAAACCCAGAAGGGCTTCCATTGATTAACACTGATAAATTTGATGAACTAACACACCCCATTAACTAGTCAGTACCTTCCAAACTGATCCCAATTTGCAAAAGGACAAGTCTTAAAAAACTCCAATCAACCCTATCATATGCTTTCATCATATCTAGTTTTAATATCAGAGATTTATATTTCTTTGTCTTTATACTATGTAGATCCTCTTGAGTTATTCCAATAGCATCATTAAACTGTCTTTTTTCCAAAAACCCAAATTGCTCCTTAGAAATACCTTTTGAAAGAAAAGCTTTGATTCTGACTGCAATAATTTTTGAAATAACCTTATACACCAAGTTACACAGAGATATGGGTCTAAATGCATCAAAATATTTAGGTTTATCACTTTTAGGAATAAGTGCTACAAAAGTGGCATTTAGTGCCCCTATTATCTTCCCCTTAATTATTGATTCCTCCATTGCATCCAAAATATTCTGTCCCATAAGATCAAAAAATTCCAAGAAGAATTCAACTATCCAGCCATCAGGCCCATGAATTTTTGAAACAAAAAATCCTTTCAAAGTGGACAATACCTCGGGTAATATGACTAGTGCAACAATATTGTTCCCTTCTTCCACTGAAGAGATTCTAGGGTAAGTCTGGATCACTTCCAATTTCTTTATAATAGGAAGACTCTCTTGAGATTTAAACATTTTTTCAAAGTATGAAACAACTTCCTTTTCCAAGTCTTTCTGCTCAGATGCCACTGAACCATCCTCCTTTCTGATTTCCCAAATTGTATTTTTCTGTTTCCTGAAGTTGGCATAGGCATGGAAGAACTTAGTATTTTTATCACCATAATTTAGCCAATTAATTATGCTTTTCTGTCTCCAAGTCTCCTCTTATTGTTTTAATAGCTCTAGTTTCCCCCCTTCTTTCTCTGTTACAAGCTCCCTTTCATCATCTCCCACAATACCCTGAGGAAAAGTAGAGTAAAGGATATCCAGGTCTACTTCAAGTTGTACTAGTTCTTCTTTAGATTTTAATTTCTTGTTTTTTCCCCATTTTACAACCAAATACTTAATGGATTTGATCTTTGTGACTAGGTTTACCATTGGATAAGTAGAAACATACTCCTCCATCTTATGCCAATTGGATCGCACTAGTAAAGAAAAATCTGGGTCTTTTAACCACACTGAATTGAATTTGAAAGGGATATTTTGTTTTTCTTGGTTGGGTTCCAATTGGAAGACCACTGGCATATGATCTGATAACTTGACATTAACCACCCAGGTTCTAAATTGATTCCTGAATCCACCAACGTTTCACTAATTAAAAATCGGTCCAATATTTTTTCTACATAATCTTGATTTCCCCCTACCTTCTCCTTGAATCATCTCATTGAAGTAAGAAGCCAGCAGATCACTTCTAGCAGTATTTCCCCAAATTTCTCTCATAGAAATTGTGAAGCTCAAATCTCCACCCAAAATAAGATTGGACTCCTTTAGTAACCCATCCTTTTTTATAATATTCTAGAAACTTTGTCTATGAGCATACGACCCATAACAATTTAACATCTTCAAACTCTTATTAATATGCTTTACAGGTCCCTCTAGTAATATTCCTCCAGGAGTCAAAAAGGCATTGAAATTATCTTTTTTTGGATTCCACACAGACAATATCCCCTCGAACAAACCTTTTGAATCCACCACATAGAAATCCCATACATGAATTTTTTTTTAGAACACATCTCTCGCCTTATTTCCATCAACCATAATTTCTTGTATCATAACTATATAGGGTTTAACCAAATCAAACAGTCTTTTGAGGGATAATGATTTTGGATCACCCCCCACTCCTCTAACATTAAGAGAGATCACTATCATTTGATGCCTCTCACTAGGGATTTTTGTGCTCTAAGTGCCCTTAGACCCTCTGAAACCTGCAATACTAAATTCCCCACTTGTTCTTTCTCCTTAACAATATTCCTTGCACTTCTAGTTTTGATTGGAGAGAATTATTTCTCTAAACCCCAAAATACAGAACCTTTCTTCTTCGATAACTCCTTCTTATTCCCCCATCCAACAACTTCAACAGTTGGGTTTTCAGGCTTTGTCTTCAGACATGAACCAAAGAGAGTTTTTCCTCCGGAGAAAAACTATATAGGGGTTTGACTTAGTACTTATTTATAAGAAGGTATTAAATTGGTTAAAGAGTCCTCAACAATTTGGTTAACAGACTTCTCTAAAGTGAAAGAGTCCCCAAGCCCAACCGAAACCCCAGGTTCCTTAAAAAAACAAAAAGGTTCTTCCAAAACTACAACTTCTATCACATCAAGGTTTTCGACTCTTTGGTATCCTCCTAAACTGCCTCCAAATTAGTATCGCAGATTGAAATGCCTCCCTCTGCACTTGAATCCCCTAACTTCGTAGAGTCTAAAATCCCCTCAAAGAAAGTCTCCCCCTCCAATCCCACTCCCTTATTTTCAGTAGGTGAGAAACCCTCAATGTAACCTTCCCCTGGAACCAACCCTTCATCCAGTAACCCCGAGCCAAAGACCCTTTGTTTCACAATTTCTGACTTACTAAAGTTAATAGAGGGTTCGGACCTAATATTAATATATGAAAAAAGTATTGCAACCATTCCATTTCCTTCATGGATAGGGACGAAAAAAGAGCAGGGGAGAATATTTTTAACTTACCTATGAACAAAGAAAAGTTCAATGAGCTGACATGTGAGTCCCCATCCAGTACAATAGGTCCCTTCTCATCATATATTTCCAGAACCAAGTTGTTCTTCGACCAATCTTCCTTCCACGTCGATTTTTTATTTTATTCCCGGGACAAGATTTCTTCAAATGTCCCACCTCCTTGCAGACCATACAACGGAATGGGATCCCCCAATAATTTGGTTTATGTGTGTGAATAATCCCTCTCCATTCAATTTCCAGGAACTCTGGTATTCCCTTTTGAAGATCTATTTCAACCATTATTTTTCCTATTCTATGATCTTGTCCAGACAATAGAGTCAGATCCACATGCAGAAATTTACCCAATGCATCCCCCATAGCTTTGAAAGCTTCTAGGTTCCAAAAATACATTGGACAACCTGACATTCATACCCAAAGATGTTGAAATCTAAAAATTTTTTTCTCTTTATTAAATAGGTGTGTCCACCTTTTAATCATTAAGTTGTTGGTACCATAGAGCCATACCCGATTCAGGATCCTTTCCACATCTTCCACTTTTCTAAAGAGAAAACAAAACTAGCCTCAAACTAGTACCAGAGTTTCAGGAGTGTACCATAAGGAGGGTTTCCAGTTCTCCTCTGTGCATTTTCCAATATCCGCCATTGGACAAGCCCAGTAACTAAAACGTCCAACCAGTGCTAATAAAGACAGTGAAGAAACTTCATTCAGTCCCACATCACACCCCAATACTATTTTTGTATTGTTCCTTCTCATCTTACACGATTTTTTCTTCATGAACATCTGTTTAGAACCCCCAGGTTCTCTATCGCTTCCTTTTGAAGCCCTGCTTCCTATAAGATTCTTCTTAACACCTATCATTTTTAAGAAGGGAAAAATTGGGGGCATCATACCCATCCTCTGCAATGAAACCCCCTCTATGACAAAATTCTCCAGGATTTTTCCCCTCCTGACTAAAAGGTGAATAAGAAATGGATTGATTCGAGGAGAGTAGTTTAGCTAAAGTTGGAGGTCGAAACCATCCCTTCAATTCCAGCTCGAAAAGGTCATCGATAATCATGATGTACCTTGTCTCCTTTTGGTAGCCCTCTGATCCTCCACCTGGAGAAGTGGTTGTCTTGAACTCGACGCTGGTATTAATTGTATTTAAAAAGGGGTCCTTCATGTACTTGATCGACCTTGTTTTAATTAATTCCTCTATGTATTCCTCTTCAGTCTTAAAGAGCCCTTCTTGGCTTCACATGTATTCCTCAAGTGGTTCTGAGTACCACGACATCTGTATTACCTACTAGACCATCTAGATCTATCTGTCTTCCTACCCTACTATCATAACTTATGCTCATGACCTCCTACCTGCTACCAAAGCCCAATTCCAAGAGCCATCGTGGCCATGCCAACATGTTTTCCCGAGTTCATGTTAGGTCTATGAAGAAAATTTTTACTTATGCGTAAATTTAATTGAAATTTAATTAGAAGAAAAAAATATTTAAGTAATCATTAAATGGTATCACAACTATTTATTGAGTTAATGCATGATATTATAGAGAGAGGGGGAGAGAAATTAAAAACTCTACGAGGCGCACTTATCAACCAAGGAAAAGCCACCGAAAGTTTAATAATAATTTATTTTTTTAATTATATGGTTTTAACAATCGTTGTCGCAGCCTCGAATGTAAAGTGCCATAGAGTTTGTGCCAAGCAAGCCCAAGATTCACGTCCAAACTAGTTTTTTCTCCCACTTTTGTAATCAGATATGTTTTATCTTAATGCTTTAAGAGTAGTCTTTTATAATAAATAAAATAGTGTAATAACATATAAAGAGATTGCACAATAACCAATTGAAGCTGATTCCAAGAATATGAGAAAATTGTGCCATTACATTGAGAAAGAGATAGAGTAAAAGAGATGGTGAGATGGAAAATCATTATTCTATAAGAAAAAAAAGAGTATGACAGACGTATTTTTACATGGAGAAATATGTATGAATGTGTATTTTTACGTGGAGAAATTCTGATTTTCCCAAAATCAGCGCGCGCGTTTTGCGCACCACATAGCGCTGGAAAATTGACTCTCCCCTTACACACTCAAGGAGAGATGATATTTAAAACTAGTGCTCCCCTTACACACTTATTGGAGTGTTGATCTTAAAAACCAAAATTTGCACGGTATAAGGAAAAATTCGATCATGGTATAAACTAAAGTTTTTTGCAAAGGTATGAAAGGTTTACTTTTTCATTAAGCACGAGAGCTTTAAGGTGGAGGATATTTTATTAGTCCCTGTCGTAGGCTTATAGGGACTATAGCGATAGATAAATCGTTGACTTCATATTAGTATGTCCTTTGACCACAAATATTTCCATATTATCTATTGTTGGAACCAGGGAACTAAAAACATTGATTTTTATATAAAAAAAGTACTATATTTGTCATGATATGATTGGACAAGGGATTGGAGGTCTTATTGCCGGATTTGCTATTCCCAATGTTATATATGTTGGCATATCCAAAGTATTTGATCGTATATGGTCTTTTTGAATCATATATTTTGTTATGCATTCGTCGATGGTGGATTAATGCTAGCATTAATTCAAATGTTTGGTTTAACATTTTATGCTAGGTAAATTTATGGCAATGTTTGATATGGTGGCATATCCAAAGTTTGGCTTTCCAAAATATTCTGTGGTGTTCGAACTATTGTTACAAAATAATAATTTTTCTTTTTGGGATACGTCAGAGTTCTGCCACATTGATTTTTTTTCTTAAATGTTTACAGTGCATTTCTGATGGACTTAAATGTTTACCTAATAGGCTTGGTAGTGTTAAATGGTTACTTAACAGGCTTGTGACAAGACATTTTCTTCTGTTTTTAAAATTTTTATGGTCCAGCGACGTTGCTGGTTCAGTGTTCCATGCTTGCTTTTTGCATGCCACTAATTTCTTATTTGCATGTTGTCGTTGTTCTTGCTTTCCTATTCGTGTTGTTGTAGTTTGGACATTTGGGTTTCTGTAATCGCGATTGGAACAACATCGTTCCTGGGTGGTGTGGTTGTTGCTTGCTTCTTTCTTCACTGTATGTTGTTTATTGTTGTTTGATTCGACTTTGCAGGGTACCGGTCCTGCGCCTGCAGTTGGGCCTTTTAGTGCTTCTTAGCTGGGTCCTTGTTTACCCAGGGTTTGCAAATGTTGGGATGCTGCATTTGCGGTTGGATCTTAGGTCACATTTTGTTTTGCACTATAGTTTGCATAGAATACTATTAAGATAAAATAACAGACTAAAGAATTGTAGGCGGTGTAAATTGCATCTGTTACGCATTGAAGCAAAGTTTGTTGGCCTCAAAATATATTTCATGGCTGCCGATGCTTTTTACATGGATTATGTGTTACTATGGTTTTATAGTTATGACAATCCTTTTGCTGTGTGGGAGATACAGTTGTTCTCTCCGTTTTACTTTCTTGTTGTAAACTGCGTTTGACTCTAGTTTTTCGTGTTTATGTGGTCATTCTGAGCAACCGTCGTTCAGTTGCATAGTTGGCCACTTTTATGGACACGGCTTTGCGAATAGGTTCTATTAGTCTATGTCAGGTCGTGTTCAGTGTATACATTAGCTTTCCCTAATTAGTTTTCTTTAAAAGAATCCTGGGCAAAAGAGAATGCAATTTATGAAATTATAGGTTTCCTGGACCACAGAGCCATCATCCCATACTTAGCCAGTTTTTGCATCGCGGGTTGACAGGGTAGGTGGCTGAAAATTGACAATCGAAGAGTTCCACGATATACAAATTGACAATCGGTTAGCAACGAGAGTTCTGCGATCATTCTGATTGACTGCAGTTGGGTTCCATACTTAGCTAGTTTTATGGACGCGCCTTCGTGGATAGGTTGTATCGAACTATGGTTTATACATTAGCATTTCTGAATTAGTTTTCTTTAACAGTAGGGATCCTGGACATAAAACATTGAAATTTATCAAATTATAGGTTTCCTGGACAACATAGATTAAACATAGGAAATATGTAATTTTATAGAGTAGATATATACAGCCTGCACGGAGCCGTCATCCCATACTTAATCAGTTTTTTCATCACGTGTTGTCAGGGTAGGCGACTGAAAATTGACAATCAGAGACTTCGGCGATATACAAATTGAAAATCAGACTTGCGAACTATTTGAATTTGAAGGTGATCATGTCCAAAAAAGTTAACATTGTCGAAATAGTTTACTTTACATGCGTTTTACATACCCTGGTGGACAAAATACACACAAAAAAAATAGTAAGCATTTTTTGGATCGCGGGTTCTTGGGATGGCAGGCTCTAGGTTCGGTCCTTGTTGTTCTGTGTCCTACAAATAGCACAGACAGTTCCGCGATATACAAAATGAAAATCAGGCTTGCGCACTATTTGAATTTCAAGGGCTCCTGCAAAACAACTATCATTCTCGCATTAATTTTTTTTGTGTACATTTTACATACACTCATGAACAAAAACAAAACAATAGTAGTAACGTCTGTTACATAGGGCTCCATCCCCGCTGCCTTCTATGCTTCCCAAAACACATTAAATATGCTTTGAAAAGTTAGAACCAAGCAGACAGGTTCGAAAAGATGGGCTTTAATAAATGGAAAGCTCGAGGACATCTCCAATTAAAATGAATATACAGGCAAATATTATGGGATCTGGTAATTTCTTTTTGCCTGCATTTTTAACTTGCGATTTTTTTTTTCCTTTGTGCAGTTTTAGTTTTCTTCAAAGCTTCAGCATAGTTCATGAACGTGTCGGCGACAGAGACCTTGATGTCATGTCCCTCTTTAATATTGTTCATTTCAAAATGATGGGCTTTAATAACTAGAGGACATCTCCCATGAAAATGAATAGACAGACGAATCTTATGGGATCTGGTAATTTCTTTTTGCTTGCATTTTGAATTTGCGAAATACTTTTTATTTTATTTTTTTCTTGTGCAATTTTAGTTTTCTTAAAAGCTTCGGAAAAGTTCACAAACATGTCACCCACAGAGGCCTTAACGTCATGTCCCTCTTTAATATTGTGCATATCTTAGATGTCAGATTTCAAAATCTGCTCAGATATGGGAATTTTAATATGTGTTGGTAGTCACTATTGAGCATACATATTAAAAAAGGTTGGCATTAATAAGTGAAAATATCAAGAACATCTGTCATTAAAACAAATCAACATAAAATCTACGAAAGACCATCCAGGCTTGCTTTTAAATACTTATTGCCATTTCTCTCTATGATCAAAGAGTTGCGCTTTAGGATGCCTTTGTTCTAATGTTCCTGGTCATGCACATGTAAGACAACTTAGAGATGTGATTGACGAGCAGATGAAAGAGTAGAGACTAGTTTTATGTGACGCGAGCTTTGAGTTAAAAAAAAAAAACTGTTATACAAAGAGAAACTCAGAGAGGACGAAAAAAACAGAACAAGTATGTTCTGGTTGGTGTTCTCCCTGTGTTTGATTCTTTAGTTCTTTGAAAATGTTGCCTGAAGATTTGTTGGTTGAACTTCTTTGTTTAACTGCTGGGAATTGTAATGGATTTTAAGGTCGGGTGAAAAACAGTTCTTCGTTCAAGTATATAGCTTCTTCCAACAACACAGATTTTGCATCTGTATCAAGTTGTATAGATTGCACAAGTATTTGTCTACCTCGGAGGTGGGTAGCAGAAACTGTATGGGTGGATAGAATGAAATATTATCACTGCAAAAGTTTCTATTTCATAGTATGATGACCTACATGTGGGTCTGGTAGCTGAATTGACAAAAAGATATGTTCTTTGTGAAAGTTTGTTCGGTTCCTCTGGATGTAGTTGCAGACTATACATATTTGGCATCACCTCTGAACATTCCAGCCTTTCTGTGGGATGCCATATCTCCATGGCTATGAAGAAATATATATTCTAATGCCATCTGCAACATTTGATACACTTGCCAGATCTGTTCTGGTGCATTATGCAGCATTTGATGCACTTTCCACACCTCTATTGATCGAAGAAGTTATGTACATCAACATAGTTGCTTTTTTCATCTGGGTTGGACGTTCCTTCCAATTTACTGTAATAAAGAAAAGAAGTTCCACATACAAATCCTCAGGCAGGCTTCTCAACCAAACAGATGATAGAATATAGGGAGAATACCAGTCATTACGTACTTGAATTATTTTTCGTTGCTTTAGCTGTTGTGACATAAAATGACTCCTTCCACTTTGAAATTGACTTGAATGGCATTTGTAAGTTTTCTCAGATGTCAAGGGTCAGGAACATTGCAAGGAAAGCACCTTAAACCCCAACTTTTTGACAGTAGCGGGAAATTAATACTTGACAAAGAATGGAATGTTGAATAAACAGGCATTGCAAGCAGGCCATATCTGGAAGAGAGAAGATATTAAAAAAAGTGGGATAGATGTACTTGGTCGCACCGATTAAGTACAAAACTGTGAAGAAGCTTCATCAATGTACATATTTTAAATTGGTCGACGACGGGCAAAATCACAATCGTTGTCAAAAATAGACTCGTTTGTATTTTGTAACCCACCTTATTTGAATATAGAATAATTTCGTTTTATTTTTTAACAATATTTTCAAATTTCTAGTATTTGTTTTAATTCTATTTTCTACCTTCTTCCCCTGTTTGGTTAAACATGAAACACAAGGTTTTGTTTATGCTGCCTAGTACTTCAATTTAAATAAAACCTGGCCTATTCTTTGTTTACATTTTACATGTAAGAATATTTTTTCATAGGCCATACTTATGTGGCGGTGGCCCTGTATTTAAAGAAAGAGATTGGAGGACCTGTCCTGCTACCATTCTTCGGGTTCCATGAATAGAATTAATAATGAGTAACGAAAAGGTGGTTGAACTGCTGACACAATGTTCCTATGAAGTTTGTTGGATATATTCCAGCTTCTTCTATTTGATAATATCTGTGCATATATACTAATATCAGTAGTATTGGAATAAATACAAAAAAAAATCCTCTTCGGCAAAGCTTAGTCAATTATGTTTGGGTTTGCGGTATTAAACAACTATGTCCATTGTTCCATCATATACATCTTCCATCCTAAGAACTTCCGTAATCTGCAATTTATGCTTTAATTACTTAAAAGTCACACCAAATTTTGATTGCATTTAATTTAATTTAGATATTGATGTTTATGGAGAGCCGACGTTTGCTGATCTCATTGCAATGAATACAAGATGGATAGATGATAATGAGTTTATGTCGTTGAGACCACAATGCAAATTCATGTTTCTTGTTGCGCTATGTACATGTTGGAGTCAAAATTTTTGAGGTTCCAACGAAATTTGCAAGCCGAAAAGCATCTTGTAGATTGGGAGATCATTTTCATTTGAAACAACCAATCCATTAGTATATATTACTATGAATACTATTCAGATAAATATGAAAACTTTGTTCATTGATAGATGCTAGTATGAAAAATATTGAAATAGATATCATAACTTTGTCTTGGCCAATACTTGCCCTGTTATCTGGGCACCAGGCCTCGGGTTCGTGGTACCCAGCACCTATGTCCCCTATTTCGTCATATACATGTTGCAGCGAAACAACGTTAGTGATTTTTTCCTTTCCATACTTGGCCAATTTTATGCCCAGCACTGCGGGGCCAGTGCTTGCGAACCCAACTGCTTATCGTTCTGCAATATACATCTTGCACTGAAAAGATCTGTGATCTACAATTTCACCATGGGTTCCTCGTACACATTGACTTCGTTCAAAGTATCTATTGTTTCTTTCCATCCCTAGCAACTTCGCATCCTTCCTGATATACATCAACAATGCTCTTACTAGTGACAAGTGGACAAAGTGGTACGAAAGATACCTCTGTCATTTGCAATTCATGCTTTAACATATTCATCTATATCCTCGCACGACGGATCTAATCGAGCGTTGTTCCTTTCCATACTTATCCAATTTTATGCTCGCTGCTGCGGGGCCGGCGCTTGCGAACCCTGATGTTCTTCTACGAGATACTTAGTTCTTTTTCCCTTCTCTTGTTCCCATATATTATCTACAATTCCACTTCCAACACCTCCGTCCTTTTTCCCTTATTTTCTTCCCATGTATTATGGGACTATAAAATATGGACATGATATTCTATAAAGCACGCACAAATTCTGCATTCCATACTTAGTGACATTTTCGATCGCGGGTTCTCGGGCATGCAGGCGTGCTCAAAAATGGGGCTCCATTGTTCCGTAGCCTAAAAATAGCACCCAAAATTTCGTGATATACAAATTGACAAGCGAATCTGCGGACTGGTTGAGTCAGCATTGCACTTCTATTGTTCCGTTTCCTCCAAACAACACTCCCAGTTCTGCGATATAGAAATTGACACACAGAATGCAGAAATGGTGGAGTGCAGATTGCCATTGTTTACGGATGCCAATCCTTGTGAAGTATCTAACAGTATCTAAAAATTTATTTAGAATACTAAATTAACACTTATTAGTGACAACTGGACACAGAGGTACGAAACAGTTGGAATTGCACTCTCCGCAATATACAAATTGACTGTCGGACATTGTCCATTCTTCCATCTTACAGATTATGCATTCAAATGTTCGGAGCAATACAATTAGAAGGTTCGGGCCTCGCCTCCTCTGCGGATACCTTCTTAGTCTGTTTTGGATCCTCCTTTTGGTGGGTTCACGAAAAATGCATCTCCAACGTTGGTGGGTTGGCATATCTTTATTTCCATCTATACAATCAGACGACAAATCCGATCGACCGCTATTGCTTTCGATACTTGGATAATTTTATGTCCACGATTACCACGTTGGGACCAATTTCAGTTCCATCTATATCCTCACATGGATAATTGAACCGACAGTTGTTCCTTTTCATACCTACCGACATTTTTGATCACGGGTTCTCGGGCAAGCGGGCTCAAAATTGGCCCTCCATTGTTGCGTGTGTTACAAATAGCACCCAAAATTCCGCGATATACAAATTGAGAAGCGGAGCTACGGACTGGCTGACTCGACATTGCACTTCTATTGTTCTGTGTCCTCCAAATAGTCCTTCAAGTTCCACGATATACAAATTCACACACAGAATGCAAGGCTGGCGGGGTGGAGATTTCCATTGTTTATGGATACTAATCCCTATGAAGTATTTAACAAAATCTAAAATATTATTTTCAATACTAAATTACCTCTTAGTACTAACAACTAGACACAGGTGCGAAACAGGTGGCATCGCACCCTGCGCAATATACACATTGACTACTGGGTTCCGACATCATCTGCTCTTCTGTGTTACAAATTATGCATTCAAATTATTTACTCCGATCCTCCATAATATACAAATTGACTACCGGGTTCACATCTTGTATTCAAAATTTCCCTGATCTACAACTCCACCACCGACTCCTTTCTCCTTTTTCCCTTTTCTTCTTCCCCTGTATTATGGCTCTCATTATCTCCATGTATATAATCACACCTTAGGCAATTTTATGTCCACAGTTGTTGGGTTGGAAATCTACAATTCTATCACAGGCTCCTTGAACTCGCAAGCTTCACTATACCATGGTTGACAAATTTGCTTCCTAAGATACATTTTCTATTCTCTTACTAATGAATCTTACAAGTGACAGTTGCACACAACAATACAAAACAGTTTGCATCCAGCCATTCGCAACATAGAAATTGACTACCGGGTTCTGACATCCTCCCCTCTTCCGTGTTACAGATTGTGCATTCAAATGTTCTGAATAATACAATTTGACCATCCAGATCTCTGACCCTATTTTGGATCCTCCTGTTCACGGATTCATGAAATCTCAAATTCTTAGTCAGTGTTTCAGGTTAGCGCATTCGAATTCTGCTGCTTCTTCTTCCCTGATATGCATATTGCACTCAAAATTTCCGTGATTTACATTTCCACCACAGACTCGTTGGTCCTTTTTCCCTTTTCTTCTTCCCTTGTATTATCGCTTTGTGGTTATATACATAGTCGCCTTTCTATAAACATAGGTTCCAACGTTGGGGGGTTGAGGTATCTTTATCTCCATCTATATAATCACACGACTCCTCCGACCGACTGCTATTGCTCTCCATACTTAGCCAATTTTATCGCCACGGTTGGAGGGTTATGCGTATTGCAATCAAAAAGTTCTGAGACATACAATTTGACCGTGGCACCCTCGCCTTCAATAGTTGTACCTTGCAACACTATTTTGTAGCGGTTTTTTTCCCCTGCCCGTGACCTCTGTACTTTCTTGCTATGCAATTAGAAACCTTTGATGCTAACAGGTCACCATGCAGGAACCGTCAACATTGTCATTAATGGGTGAAAAACTTGAGGAGATATCCCATTATTACACATTAAACCAAGATGTGCGGAAACTTATTTTGTCCCTTCTGATTGTTCATCTCCAACATGCGTCGTTGTGTTGGGCCGCTCAAGAAATATGCAATGCTTTATCGCTCATTGCAATATCCACCATGTTCGCATTTCTATATATGCAATTAGTATTGTTTAATGCTAACAACGCATCATGCAACAACGGTCCAGATTGTCATTAATCAACGAAAGTCTCGAGGACATCTCCCATTCACACGCTTTTGACCAAAATTTGTGCAGGGTTATATTAGCCCTTCCAACCTTTCATTTCATTCATCGTCTGGAACAAATAAATGTCTTTGTAGACCTATGGCAGTGGGTCGACAGCAGTTTTGTGGAGATGCAGTAAATATGTTCGCAGAAGAGGACCAAAGGTTCCAGTGGTCTAGGGCATACTTTTACTATTTATCTCATTTTGCCCAGAACAAAGTGATTTGGACCTCTGGAATCGCTTGTGCAGGCTGCGTCCTTGAGGTTTTTTACTGTAAGGAGGTGGTCTGTTGGTGCGCTGAAAAATATATTCCAGGCCAAAGAATTATTCCACTGCGCAACCATTCTCCTGTTTCTTTGTCACCTCATCTCTTCAACGAGATGTTGAAATTGTCAAAACCGACATTAATGTTCAGAGGACAAGACTGCAAGCAGTTTCTAGAAAAACATCATAATGGGTTGGAAATCTTAGCTGACTTCCTCGAAGACCCGACAAAAGTTCCTGAAGATATCACAAGGCTCCAGGTAAGTTCCTTTAGAAATCCATTCCGGGAAATTTCTTGGTTGTTTACAAGAATAACGGGACAGGCATGCAAAACAAGAATTTCCCATATAATTATTTATAATTTGTATTTCACAGTCAAGGAACAATACATTTTTTATTGGGGAAAGCTAGTATCCATTGAACTCTGTTCCCAATTGTCACGATTCAAAGAATCAAATAAATTTTATATGTCATCCTACTTGATTTTCGCAATTGTGTATTGTTGCCCGTTTCCAAAACTTTCTCTTTCCAATAAAATAAATTGTGGATTTGACCCAGTAACATTCTAGCACGACGCCCTGTGGAGACACAAGGCCTCCCATTGTTTTTATGAAGTTTTTAATGGCTTTGTCTCAATTTTCAAAGATTTACTGTTAGGCAAGGATGCTCCGCAGATGTCTGGTCACGCAAGCAAGTTTTTGAACAAGAAGGGCACACTTGAGCAAAAGGAAAATCACAGTCTCCTCATGGTCTTTGGCTCTAAGGAAAATCCTGCCTTCCTTCCATGCCACATCACAGACAAGATGTTTGTTGCAGAAATAGCAAGGAAATACAACCACTGGTTGCATTTTTTCCATGACAAGAAAAAAAAATAGTTCATTCCTCTGCCCTGGAAAGTCGGA
>JASDQU011508754.1:22005-38915 GCA_032191745.1 Picea mariana
TAATATGTAAATGGTTAAAATCTTTTTATAATTTGAAATACTACAAAATTTTAATACATAAAAAATTATAAACATCAATTAAGATTTAAAATCAAAATAAAATATTAGTCTATAAGATGATTATAGATTAGTAATTACAAAGATTTTTTTTCATTAAAAAAATTTCTCATTTATATTAGAAAATATAATTGTGTTCACAATTCCATCTACTACGAAGTTGTACATTCTATGTATGCTTCCCATCTTATTAATATAGACAAAATAAAACTGCACCTTCAAGAGCTTCAGAAAATTCACTAAACTTTACAAATAATTACAAAAATTTATAAAGATAATATAACCATAACCATATAATTCAAAAAGTTAAATTTTTATCTCATACATTTGTAATTTTAAAAATAAAATTTGAAGATACGAATATTTTTTTTCATATTAAAAACAAAGTGTACTAAAAAAAACATAACCATATAATTCAAAAAGTTAAATTTTTATCTCATACATTTGTAATTTTAAAAGTAAAATTTGAAGATACGAATGATTTTTTTTTTTCATATTAAAAACAAAGTGTACTTAAAAAAACAATTGCATAACAATTCAAAAGGCAAAGCAACATCTACATACGAAGGGGTTGTACTCAAGTTGTCAAAATACATTTGACTTCATACGAAGGGGTTGTACTAAAATTGTCAAAATACATTTGACTTTGACCAAATGAGTTGATGTACAGATTGGATAAGTTTATGTATTGTATTTCACAGCCAGCTATACACATTTAAACTTTATAACGAGGTTGATTTTCAGATATATTGCAGCCTCAAGGTAAAGCAAAATGATTTTGAAATATGTAAAGGGTATTTGGAGTATCTTGTACGGTCAATTAGAGGATTTTCAATTTATAAATTACAAAAGCCCATTTAAGTCAGTTTGATTATAGGTGTGTACCTTTAATGTAAATTAGGTTTTTAGGGTTGTTTATGAGGCAGTTTTTTGGTTAAGTAATTTATGTAAAGGGTATTTGGAGTATGTTGTACGGTCAATTAGAGGATTTTCAATTTATAAATTACAAAGTCCATTTAAGCCAGTTTAATTATAGGTGTGTATCTTCAATGTAAATTAGGTTTTCAGAGTTGTTTATGAGGCAGTTTTTTGGTTAAGTAATTTATGATAAATTAAGTTTTTAATAGTGTTATGGAATAACCAAATTGTTAGATGAACGATGTTTTTTGTCACACTTATAAAAAAAATTATAAATTGATTTGATATTAACAATATCATGATCTTAAAACAAAATAATTATTATTATTATTAATTTTTTAATTGAAAAAAAATAATCTACCAGATTACATGCAAAATCACTTTCCTAGATTCATCCACTTTTACATCTGTAATGTGGAAGTGTGAATTTTATTTAAATTTATTCAATTAAATTAAGTAAAAATCCAAATAAGAGAAAATCAATCAAAGCTTTAAACCTAGTCAAGCTATTCCTAACTTTATAATCTAATTCCTAATTCTCCTCTTGGCTCTACTCAAAGTTTGATGAACTTTCTCAATAAAAAAAAACATTATTGAGATTCCTCAAAGATAAGGTTAGACATCCAATAAACCAGGTTTCATACATCACTGTAATTTTATTCAATTAACATTATAAAGATATTAATGTATAAAAAGAAAAATTAATAAAAATGCATATACCTAATCACCTAATCAAAATTGTAATAAACCAAACTCAAGATTATTTTACATACTTCCAAAAGAATGACGATCTATATAAATTGATTAATAAATACCATGTTAAAAAACAAAACCAATTGGCCCTTGCCAGACCAATTTGAATTGTTGTAGAAACTGAGAGTGGAGAGCAACCCCTTATCATATTCTCTCAAAACCCAAAACCAATGAATCTAACATAAAACACAAAACAAAATATAGCCTTGCGCTAGGAGCTTCTATCTTCTGCTTTTCCAGTCCAGTATTGCTTAACTGCAATCAGGATTTTCTCTTGGTTAAAGGGACCACTCTCATGATCCATCATCTGACTTTGCCATCTCATGCCGCCAATCAAGTTCTCCACTTTCACCAAAACATCAACAGTATCCCTAAAGATCACAGTCCCTTCAGGGCGTAGGATGCGGTCCATTTCCAGAAGAATGTCGCTTATCTCACACCTGCAACATAATCAACAACCAAATGAACAACCAGGGGTATTTGAAAATTCTCCAAGAAAAAAGAATTATAATGTAACTCACCCATCCATCTTGATTTTATGTGCATACGAACAGCTTTCTCATTTTTATGGGTTGTACACTTCTAGCTGTTGCCCATCTTTCTAGATTGTACTATTCTGACAGGTTATCTTTTTGGGTTGTACTCCTCTAGCGCTTTGGCAGGGTAGCTTTTTGGGTTGTACTGTCTTAAAGGTCTGCTCTGCTTTATTTTCTACTTGAATTCACTTTAGTTTATTATACTTCGTTTTGAGTGTTATTTATCAGGCATATTATCAATAATTGGTATTGTATTTTTTTTATCTTGTCTATTGGATGGTGAATAGTGTGGTATCCAAGATTTTGAGTGTTATTCACTTAGAACGCTATCAATAATTGGTACTGTGCCCTTTTCATCCTATTTATTAGCTGGTGAATAGTGAATAATTTATTAGATGGTAAATAGTGTGTAATTGGTACTGTGCCCTTTTCATCCTGTCTACTAGATTGGATGGTCCTGTCTATTTATTGGATGGTGAATAATGTGGTATCCAACGAATAGAAGAAAAAAGTACACTACAAATGATTGGTAATATGACTAAATTGGTAATGTGCCTTGTAGATAATTTTTACCCTCCATTTTATCCATTTTAACTAAGTTAAGCTGATTGTACTTTTACAACAACATTGTTACCAGTGATTTGTTGCAACAGTTACATACAAATACACAATGAGAAGTTCACCATGGTTTATACAACTTCAATTCTTTTAGGACATGGATGCCATATCTTAATTCTGTTTCCTACTTCTCTGACACCCCATTTCCACACCTGAAATCTCGGTTTTGATAAAACAAAGATACTAAACATTTTCATATTCATAGAGTGAATCTGTACTTAATTTACCTGTCCTGATACATGCTCAAGAGACCGGAAGCATGAATTAAGTCATAAGTCCGAGGGTATGTTGAAAAGGCCTCACACCTGCAATCCAAAAAGCATGCCCATGTTATAATTTATACAGGTAGTCATCAGAGCAGGATAAATATATAGTATGTCATACGCTGCAGCTGCAAGGGATTGGTATGCCCATGCTGGCATCTGTGTGTCAAGCTGGCATTACAGCCCAACCCAAACGCGAGACCATACATCCTGCAAGTGTATGGCATATGAACAGAGGTATCTCCCTTGCAGCTCCACGCATATAGCGTGCCATATATATTATGGCCCTCGTCAGTATGCTTTGATTATTCTGACAAAATAGACGGATTGTTTTTGAAAATTCATGGCTTATAGACATGTTCTCTTTATGATGTATGTGCATATCAATATAAGAAAAAGGTACAAACAAAACTAGAGGGGGAAGACTGTCCCTAGATAAAATCTGCTACAGGAATGTGCACCAAAGTATGGCTTACCAGTCCTGATAAGTTCCAATGAATCCTCGCTCATAGATGACACCAAGGGTATTATGTTTGGCATCTGATGGCACAACGTTCATGACCCACACAGGATCATTGGCCAAGGCAGCAGCAAAGCCTCCTAAACCAGCATTCATGTCCATGATATTCCGGTATCTTCCTTGGCCCAGTTGTCCTATAAGTCTCTTGTAGTTTGCGACCCTGTCAGTCCATAGTTTAGAATCTTCATTGAATTTTTCAGCTGTAATTCCCGGAATACTGCCACTCCTTATTCGGGGAGGAACAGCTGTTACACGCTTCGGCCACTTTTCTAAGGCTCCTCCTGCAACTGCATTGATATCATTGACCTCTGGAAGTGGTGTTATGCAGGTTTCCATCTTTCTATACCTTTCGTTCAAAATTTCCGACACAAAAATCAAATAGTCAAGTAGTGCACTTAGTAACAAAAATAACAAAAGTTAATGAGCACAGCATAGTCTCACACATTTCATTCCTAGAATTTCCATTGATGATGCCATATGATTTTTCAATCCCAAAATATTACAATGGTTCCAAATTGGGAACTCTGTCATGAGTCATGACATGATGAATATATTACCAATCTTTCAGGAACAAAATCAAGTGAGCATAAATAATAGAAATGGGTGTAAGTAGATACCAAGCAGCATCAGGGTTATCATTTTTACAAATATGAGGAACCTTGTAAATATTTCTGCTCTTCACACAATCAATGTGATTCATGGGCTTTTGCCATATAGCAAGATCACCCTTTTCAACAACCTTCTTCCAACATAAACGTTTGGCAACATCCTCAATAGCATCTTGCTCTTGTTTCAGGTCTTCGGGAGTTCTTTCCCATCCTCTATGATATTTTTTCCAATTTACTGGGGGACCAGATAAAATCCAGTAACCACCAGGCCTCAATACCCTGTCCACTTCAATCAAGTAGACACCATCTGGCGACAAAAAGCATGGTTTCAATAAAAAACATATTGAACAGAACGCTTTTGAAATGTGAAACATTGTGGCCAAACTTCATAAGTTTCACGGAGACCTAATTCCCAATCTACTGAAATTAAAATCATGGGCCTCAAGGCTGCCTGAACAAATAAATCTACTGAACAATGTGCAGCTGGAAATAATAAAAACATGCAAATGCATCCACACAAGGCTATAAAGGTGGAACTAGGCGTCATGGAATTTGTGCAGGATTAAAGTAGCTCTTACAGAAGAGGATTTGCTAAGTTGGGCAATTACCATAATCTTTCCATGGAATCAGACATCGAGAACAATGAGCCATGTCAAAAGCTCTTGCTGGATATGGAATCCTTTGAGACGCCATGATCCCTATCATTGCTGGAACGCCCCGTTCCAGAGCAAACTGCACCTGTGCTTCATGTGTGTCCCTTGGTGCAAAGGACATGGTTAAGATATTCCTCTTTAGCAGATATGCTCCCCAACTAGCAACCTGCAGATGATTCAGAGGATCAGTATGGTCACTTACAACTTGGCTGCCTGTGTAATTGATTAAATACAGGGGCAATCTTAACTGAGACATGATCAAGTTACATAAACACAATGCATCGTAGGATGGGGTGTAAAGACATAATTAGTTAACGATCTAGAAAGAGCTTTGATACATCCATGAAAGAGTTTCTTTAAACGAGGATTATCTGATAGATCACCAAGCCCTACTCTCTGATCAATGCATCCTCCTTACAGCTGGGACTTGAAGGATGCTCATTGTTAACTGAACTAGAAATCATCAGATTGTGAGATCTACTTTAGAACCTCCATACCAAAACAACCCTGAACATGAGAGATACAAACACATCTGAACTAGAAATCATCACATTGTGAGATCTACTTTGGAACCTCCAGACCAAAACAACCCTAAACATGAGAGATACAAACACAACTGAACTAGAAATCATTACATTGTGAGATCTACTTTAGAACCTCCAGACCAAAACGTCCCTGAACATGAGAGATACAAACACAACGGTGACCTCCCTCTTCTTAGAATCATTACAGCAGATGCTGTAGGCAAGGGAAGTTGGGATGATAGAACCAGATGAGCACATAGGAAAATAGATGCTTAGTTGAAAATCTCTATAAGAACAGAGCATATTTGGCCATAAATCCTTCACAAATGATAATCCAAGTAGAGGCACACTTTTACATCTTGTTCATGATATCAAGTGGCAGAGAGATTCGCATTCTATCAATGAAGGAATTCACATGTAAAGAATATAGCAAAATAGGCCCTTTGAACATAGTATTCAAGCTTTTCAGATGAAGAAAATGGCCGCTAGTCTTTGGATTTCATGCATGTCTATTGATTCATAACACTGACATAAATCAGATCAACTCAGAAGATATCTGTAACTGTGTTTGAGAACAGCTCAGGCCTTTTAGGCCTTATTTCTCAACCATGATCGTAAACTAGAGAATTTCCAATGTAGACTTAGAGGTCTTTGGTTGGTACAATCAATAAGTGACTACTGCCTAAGTGGCAGAACAAAGATTGGCTTGATAACAGAAACAAAATATCACAAGATGCAATGCAGATAACTATTAACTGGAAAAAAAAAAAGAACAAGTAAAATACTCACCCCACACCCTGTATCAATGGCAGTCCTGATAGATCCATCTGTCAGAGGAATCAACTTATTGATATCATCAATATAAGCATCTGCACCACGAGTGAACATGGTTCCCCCACCTGGAAACCGGAACTTGTCATCTTCAACTTGGATCCAGTTCTGCACAGCCTTCTCTATTGTGAGCTCCCTGTGAGGAACATTGGCAAACCAAGCATAATCTCTGCTCTTGGGCCACCGAAAGGGATTCTTGTAGCCAGGAGGAGCAGGAATAAGGCATTTCAAGGCCTCCTTCTTATCCGGGCAGTGGCGCTCTCTATATATCAACTTAGTTCTATCGAACTTACGAGCTCTCTCTGGATCCTGACAAGGAGTATACTCACTGTACTTGATATCACAGGACTCAAAGTTTATGCTGTCTTTTGAAGTCTCATTTCCCCCTACTGCATGATGGGCTTCAAAGTCCAAGGAAACAGACGAAGAAGAAACTATCGGACTTAAAGAACTACAGCTCACATTGGCCTTTCTCAGTCTAGATGCTTCAGATGGTGGAGGCAGAGTGTTCTGCCATGCACCCAAGAAGTAGAAAAGAGTGCAGAGCCCAGCGACTCCAAAGATCCAAGTTAAGCGTTTCTTCTTGAATTCCGACTGGTGTAATTTGGGAGAGCCACTGTAGTCCTTCCCCATTCTTCCTTCCTGCAAAATCACCCAAATATCCAGCATAAAGACCTTACAATATATGCCCATAAAAGCCTGTGGATTCCTAGATATGGTACTTCAAGTTTACTGTACTGTTTTACATACAAAGTTTCAACATATATATATAGCGGCTAGCCTAGGCAAGTGATTAGCATGTTAGTCAAACTTCAGCAGCAAAAGATCCTGGGGTTATTCTATTAATGACGAATCAGGGATACAATGGCCTATCAATAAAGATACAAACTTCAGTTTCTTCAAATAGAAATGGAAGAAAGCTACACAGTAAGCTCTGGACTGCAGTGTTACCCAGAAAGCCTCACTGTGAAAGCTTTATAAACTGAACTGAAGCAGACATATTATGCTAAATCAAAGAACCGACCTTTCCATTTCCGATACCAGGTAAAGCCATGACCATCACAGAATTCTAACACTAAAATACACATAAAAACAGAAAGAGCAGATCTAGCAATGAATTCACCTGTATTTATATCTATCAAGATATCCACTATCTAGATACCCACAGGACACGCGTGAAATACTCCAAATCCACAACTAACAATATCACTTTCTGTTAAGCCGTGTACTCTCAGCAAATGCCTCAGAGAACCAGAGATTCTACTGGATTCCTCGAGTTGCAGAGATTGCGGATCAGAAAAGTCGGAGAAGAACCCCAAGTGTAGAATGCCCAGATGGCTTACTTAGCTGGTTTCCCCTTTGAGACACAGGAACTGAACTGGGCCTGACCGCCCAAGCAGATCCAAAGAGAATCCCCTTGACAATAGGACGTGCACCAATGAAGGGCGAAGAATATTAAATATACGATGTGCATTGCAGTCCTCGATGAACTTAATTAATTTTTCCTTAAAATTGTGTGATGACAGTCGAGCAAAGGGCCTCTCCTCGCCCAGTCTACCATGTTCAAATTAAATATTTACGACTGTTACTCACGTAAACTCACCGTCATTTCAAATAGTATCTTGAAACTATATACATGTCTACGTGGGCTACCACCATGGCATACTGTCCCTTGATAAATATTCTTTGACTTCCATGGTCACCCTCGGTGGAGAGCCCTTTTAGGGTTTGTCTTTACATATAAGCACGCCACCCTAAGCTACTTTGTCCACAGTTAGTTAGCCACCACTAAGAGCATATTAGGATAAGACAGTTATTCATCGTTTATTGGTTATTCTCGATAGTTTTTTAAGGTTTATTTAAACTAATTTTGAATTATTTATTTAAGCTCATTTTAATTTATCTATCAATTTTAAAAAGTTAAACACCTTTTTCTCAAAAAGTCACCACACCGAATAAAATTTGAAATTAGTTATTTACTTTTACCCATTAAGATTTGAATTAAATTATTTGCATAGTCTCACCTGGGTACAATGTTCACCCTTAATTGTACTTAATTCAAAAAAAAAAAAAAACATTTTTTTTTTACCATGATAACAGCTAAGTTTTATAGGCTTGCAGATAAGATATACCAATAACTTGTGAAGTAAACCTCTATCCCATATAATTTATCTTTTTAGGCTTATCATAACTTGCCAACATATCCACTTTAGGAAATTAAACCCAAAAATAAAAAAAAACAAAATATTATATTAATTTTTAAAGTTTATTTAAATTAACTTGATTATTTTTTATATATGTTGAGGTTGGAGTCTTCCAATTTACTTTATAACAATTATTTTTTTAATTATCTAATTTCAACCATGAAAGAGTTAAAATTATTATTTAATTGGAATTTTAATAGAATTTTAAAAAGAAAGTTAGTTTATTATTTTAAGATTAATTTATTTTATATTTTCAAATAGTTAAGGTGTCCCATAAACAAGGGGTCTCATACATCAATTTGGTGTCTAACTTAACTGTGACCTTAAAATTAAATTATTACTATTATAAAGTTTGATTTAAAAGACCACTATTAACTGGCTCTAGATTTAAGAACACACTTAAAAAAAAATAGATTTACAAATATTTATGATCTCCTTTTACAAGATGGTTATCCATTGTTTTAAAGGTGGGATGAATTGCATTTAAGCTTTCTAAATACCTATTTATTAAAAGGAAAGTAAAAAGATAAAGTATCATATTAATTTTTAAGGTCTATTTAATAATAATCTATTTTTAAGGTCACGGTCAAGCCACACCAAATTGGTGTATGAGACCCCCTTGTTTGTGAGACAAGGGACCCCCCTCCGCCCAGAGATTTGACTGGTAAAGTCTACGGAGGTATACATACCCTACCCCCCTTTGGATTTGAACTAAATAGCTTGGTTAGTTGGATATGTGTTAAGCTTATTTTTGGGAGTTGTTTGATTTTGTAACTAACTTTTTGAAGATTTTATCTTGTAATTAACTTCTATTTAGTTGTCCAAATTAGGGATACAAAAAGTCAAAATTCTTATGAGTAGGAACTCTTATAACATGATTAAAAATTTTGCAAAAATTTTAAAGACATCATTTCACCTAGCAAGGAATTTGGAGTTGGTTATAAAGTGGACAAATTCAACTATTTTTTCCTCTAAATTCTTCACTAGATCTAGGAAATTTTTTGTCCAAAGTTATAGTTTAGTTACCATCTTTTCCACTAATTTCTTCCTAATTTTTTTTCCAAAGTTATAGTTCCACCTTATTGACGGGAACTTTGTCCTAACCTTTTTATTAACTTTTAATCCCTTTTAAGAAAGCCTAGATTATCTAAATTTAAAAAAAAAAAAAAGCATATCAATGCAAAACTTTGAATTTTGTCCACTTTTTAACTCACTCTTAAAATTTATACTATGATCCACTCTTAAAATTTATACTATGATTCAGATTACCTACTCTATTTCTTTTTGTCAAAAATCCGACTTTGAAAAGTCAAACACCTTCATTCACATATACATAAGAGCTCTATATACACAAACAAGATTTAGATCTCTATATACACAAACAAGATTTAAAGGTTCAATGTAATAATAAAAAAAAAAAAATCTACATAATCAATAACAAAAAATAATAATAATAAATAAGGTTTCTAATTTTTTAAAATTAAAATTATCGTTTATAAGATAATTATCCGTTATTTTAATAATTAAATAATTTACATTTAATTTATATATTTTTTTTTATTAAAAAAAAAATCATATTAACTTTTAAACTTTTTTTTAAATATTAAAATATTATAAACAATTAAATATATATTTAATTTTTATAAATATTTTTATTAAAAAATATTTATATCATATTAACTGTTAAACTCTCCTTAAAATATGGTAAACATTTAAATATGTGTCAAGCCTATTTTGGTAGCCGAAAATTTATTATAAATATTTTTTATTAAAAAATAAAATATCATATTAACTTTTAAACTCTTAATATGTATTTAATTTTTATAAATATTTTTTATTAAAAAAATAAAATATCATATTAACTTTTAAACTGTCCTTAAAATATGGTAAACAATTAAATATGTGTCAAGCTTATTTTGGTATCCGAAAATTTGGTATCAACTTTCCAGATTTAAAAGTCCAATGTTCACCACCCCAATATTTAAAGTTTCATTTAAAATAATTATTTAAAAAATAAATAAATTATAAGGCTTTATTTTAATGATCAGATAATTTACATTTAATTTTTATAAATATTTTTATTAAAATGATAAAATATCATATTAACTTTTAAACTCTCCTTAAAATATTGTAACAATTAAATATATGTCAAACCTTTTTTTGGTAGCTGTAAATTTCGTATCAACCTTCGAGATTTAAAAGTCCAATGTTGACCACCCCAATATTTAAAGTTACATTTAAAATAATTATTAAAAAAAATAGGAAAGATTTATAATGGCTTTGTTGTTTAACTGTTATACTAAAAATATTGCCAAAAAAATCATTCCCTAGAATTTTTAACCCCTTTGCATGGTAATCCATTATTTTACAGGTATGATGAATTACATTTAACTTTTGTGAATCCCTCTTATAAAAAGTAAAAAGATAAAGTATTGTATCATTTTTTAAGGTTTATTTAATTTAATTTAGCTACTTGGATATGTGTTAATTTATTTTTGGGAGTTATTTTAATTGTCTAAATCTACATATACAAAAATCCATATTAATACATGAAGTTCTTTAATTTTTAAAAGAAGAAAAAGGTTAAACATTTTGAATTTTGGATTTTTTTTGGTGTGTCATTATCAAAAATTAGAATCTTATAATTTGATTATGTAATATTATTAATTAATATTTACAATTTTATCAAATAAAATAATTTTTAATTTTTATAAGATTTAAAGAAAAAACAATTTATTTTTTATTATTTTCAATAGTTAACAAAATTAAAGACTATGACAATTAATAAAATTATAATTATATATAAATAAAATAAAAATACATTTATTATCCCAATATAATGTATCCGACCATTTAAAAAAAAATAATTTTAAAGTAAGTTTTAAAAGATGTTATGAAAAAATATCCTATTATTATTAAAATCTTATTTATTGCAACAATCTATTAAGAATGAAATGTTTATGTTTAATGATTTGTCCTTCAAAACTCATTTTGATGTAGAAAGGCAAAATAAAAAATCATTCTTAATTAAAGCGAATCTAGATTTTAGTCATTTTTCTCCTACAAGCAAGCTCATTAGAAAAAAAAAAAAATCATTCGCAAGGCCATACTAGATTGTTGGTTGGACCAATGAAAGAAAAAGGCTGCAATCTAATCCATGTTACCCGGATGAAAATGATGTTGTAGGAAAAGACCCACCATCTTCCATTACAAGAGTATAGGACTTAATTTCAACTTTGTGGAAGCCACGTCTATCGGAAAAAGACTTCAAACACGTGTTCAACGAATGAAATTTTTTGACTTCAATGTCCCTATCTAGCTATAAATAGACCAAATAAATAAATAAAATGCAAAACTTATAATATTTTATTGCATAATATAATAAACAAAATAATGACTTTAAAATACAAATATTACATTGTGATATGTTTTTTGGATTAATTTTAATTTTATGATTTAATAACAAATAAAATTATTTTTGAGAAGGCTATGTCAATTTTGTATGAGCAATATGAGAATCGTGTTAGAGCTCTTGCTCATGGTTAGGGTTTTTACCTTCTATCATTTTGTAAAATTAGAGTTACTCAATGTAAATATGATAGGGTACAAGGATCATCATGCGAACTCATAATTAGAGTGGACAAGAATGTAAGGTTGTCAAACTCGTGGGTTGAGTTGTCTTGGTTAGACAAAATGAAACTTAATTTTTCTTGATTTGAGAAGGAAGTTTTTGATTTCCAAGCCCTAATCTTTCAAGCAATAAAGATAGAAAAAAAAAATTGAGTTAATCAGGAGTGCTTCTCAAGAGACTAACTATAATCCAAGAAATATGCATCACAACCCTTGCCCCTAGGGGAAAATCCATGTCTTCTTCTTAGAGTGGACACTGGTCAGAAAATTTGAGGGGTTTTAGCCAAAGCACATGGTAATAAAGCAACGAATAGATTATAATGGGTTCCCCTCATCGAGAAGGAAATGCCTTTCTTCCTTTGTGGATGGGGCTACTTCACCTTTTTGTTTCAACCCGAGGAAGATCAGAGCCCTTGTGGTATGTAATTTGAATGATTGGACATTAGATTTTAAGCCTAAAGAGGATATTCCCAAAGCAATACTAGTATGGGTTTGCTTCTTGCACATCCCCTTAATTTGGGACGACTTGGCTTTCTAACTTGTTTAACCAAAGGCATATCAACATACATGTGCGCAAATATGTGTAAAAGGTGACCTAAAGAAGGGATTGCAAGAGGCCATACAATTGAATTTGGATGTATGGCATCACCTCCAAGTCATGGTATACRAGTATCTCACGTTTAAATGGAACAAGTGCCATGAATGTGGCCACCTCACAAAAGGCTAGTGGTGCCTTGTGGTTCAACTAGAAAAAGGAACTCCACCAACCCATGCAAACAATAAGTCCTTGCTTGAGCATAATTAGGCAAAAGCCCCCACTTCGACAATAAATCATTATGAAGTCTTTAACACTGAAAAGGAACACAAAAAGGAGAGATTCCCAATCTAAACAAGAGAAATAAACAAACATAGTTGAGAAGAGCAAATGAGTTACACATAACATTGTGATGAGAGAAAATGGGCAAAGTTAGGAAGAGAAGGAAGACACCTCTCCAACTTACAAAATAACAACAAAAGTAGAAATATAAAAGACAAATCCAAAAAGAAGAAAAGATAGCAATTGGAATCTCTTTGTCATCTATTAAAGCCTTAAAAAAATTGTTTGATTTTTTTATTGAAAATTTTAAAAAAACCTCAAAAAATTAAACATATTCAAACAAAAGCAATGAAATTTTAAAAATATAAATATATTTTAAACATCTCAAACAAAACAAAACAAAATATATATATATATATATATATATATATATATATATATATATATATATATATATATAATATTTTCAATATATTTTAATTCATAAAAATTTCTTAAGACAATATATAAATACTTAACACAATAACTATAAGAATTTAGAAAAAACACTCTCAAACCACTCCCACAAATATATATTTCTAAACATCTCAAAAATTTATATGTATGTTCCCATTCTAAATACATTCTAGGCATCTCAAAATTTATATATGTTTTTTCAATATATTTTAATTCATAACACAATAACTATAAAACCATTGTAAACAAAAACTATAAGAATTTAAAAAAGCACTCACAAACCACCCCCGCCAATATTTTAATTCATAACACGATAACTATAAAAACACTCTAAACAATAACTATAAGAAAATAAAAAAGCGCTCACAAACCACTCCCACCAATATGGTGATGGGATGAAGACTAATTTGGAAATTAGTTAAAAATATATATTTTTAAGTATACCTACACCCTCCTTATTTTTCAAATACAATTTAAAATGGTTAATGTGAAAAAAACAAATAACATTATATTTATAACCCTGCACAAATTAATCATATGTATTTGAAAAAATAATATAAATTAAAAAAATTTGTTTAGTGTGTCGGTGTAATGTACGAGAGTCAAAGTCAATTGTACTAAAAGTATTTCCCTGAATAAATTTTTGCTTAATAAAATAATTGATGTGCATAGTTAAAATATCGAGTTTTATGAACGTTCACGTTTTGATGTGATAGGGTACTTAACTATTTATTACAAACCCTAAAATAATGGCGCTATTGGAATTTGGTAAATTTAAAATATTTAAAATAGTTGAAATTATTTACATCGTTGTCAAAATTGTGATTTTCTCCAATTGAATTGACTACACATTGCTTCATTCTTGGCGATCTCCCTTGGAATTCGGTAGATTGTTGGTGATCTATATTGGAATTTGGTAAATTTAAAATAGTGATTGTTTATTCGTTGTGAAATTGTGATTTTCTTCGATTCAATTAATTAAAAATTCGTATAATTCAAATAAATAAAAAAATTATATTATTCAGTCATATTATATATATAAAAAAAATATTTTAAAAATATATATAAATATTTTGAAATATTTTTCTGGGAACTTTGGGAAAGTGGATACAATGTATAGAGATATTGATACATTTTAAATCTTATTTCAATAAAATTGAAATTGAATAGAGGACAATGTTTCCCCTATTATAACAACTATAATATTAAAATTACTAATTTAATTCATGCTAATAATTATATGAATATATTTAACACAATAATGAAACTTTAATATCCATAAATATTTCATTAGAAAATGAGAAACAAAATTGAAAATACATATATACAATTTTAACATCTTTTTAAAATTAAACTTTACATATATAAACTTTAAACATCTTTGTAAATTTGAAGCATTATTCTTTTTTTATTGAAAAAAACAAAATAGTACTACTCTTCTAATATGAAAATACAATAAAAGTCAATGTTATGGTCTACACAGTGGAGCAAATGCTTGTCTTGGATAGGGTATTGATTTATTCCACTTTCATGTTTAGTTTGGGCTTGAAGAAAAACATAAATGTATTAAAAATCCACAACTATAAAGTGAGTATTATTAAGTTTTACCTGTAGTTTAGTCTTAATTTTATAGTGATATTTTGAATAAATATAATGAAAATATTTGTAAGAAATTATGTATTTGTAATAAAGGAATAAATATATTTACATTTTAATTTAATATAATTCTAATTTAAAGTTTTTCTTCTAGGACATTGGTTTCCAAGCTCCCATTTCTTTGATGTTGAAGCTCCCAAAAAGCTCCCAAGTTCCCAAAAGAGTTCCTAGTCAATTGGGGATGTTCCCAACTAGTTCCCAAGCTCCGGAACTTGGGAACTTGGAAACTAGATGTTGGAAATGTGGTTCCGTGCAACTATGCTTTTATATATTTTTTAATTTATTATTACTAATTTCATATTAATAATAATTTTTAAGGTCACCTCCAGGTCACACCAAATTGGTGTATGAGACCTCCTTGTTTGTGGGATAAGGAACCCCTCCAACTAACGATTTCGATTATAAATAAATAATAAATAAATGTCCAAATTTTAAATTAAATTACTAATTTATATTCACGAGTTTATTAAAAATATCATTTATAAATATAAAAAAGATTTTTTTTTAATTTCTTTAATAGAAAAAGTAAATCCAATAATTGTATGTAGGTGAAATGTGTCATGTTTATGACGGTGAGATGTAGATGTGTATGGGTGAGATGTGTAATGTGTGTTAGGGTGAGATGTAGATGTGCCATGTCTGATAATGTTGGCATTGATTCAAAAAAAAAAGTTGATACAAAACAAAATAAATACAATGTCCACTCACAAAAAATAATCCAATATTAAGGAAATTGCAACCTACTTTATTAAACAAAATGAGCTTGATGAATTTGATATGGTATGTCTAATTACCTCACTAAATGAGGAAAACCTAGATAGTGTTGATGTAATATCCCAATTTTGCTCCTTGAAATATTTGTAATTAAATTGTTAAATACTTTGCATGTATATTTTATTTTATGTTATACTAACATCATGGGGTAGATTAAGCACTTATTTTTGTAGTTAATAAAGAAAAAGACCAAGACCAACATACCATGAGCACTTAAAGGGGGGGAAGGTGAGGGGGTCTAATGGGGGTTTATGCTTAAAAGCAACCTTATGTTACCTTGAATCTTCACTCATTTCAAAATCTCAGTTTGCAAAGTTAAAAGAGGTTAAGAGTGGAGTAAACAAATTCCTCAATCTAAGCCATCTTTTCCTAAAAATTGACAAGTTGTATCTCCTACATTCTTAGAACTAGGAAGAAGTTGAATTGGAAATATCTTGCTATCATTCATGCATGGAAAATTCGAATGAGGATGAGGAGGTTGTTGGAAAAACTGGAGAAAAGAGTTTTAGAGAGCTTAGACATCATAAAAAGAGAGCTATGTCCAATATAGAACAGACCAGCCTTGAAAAGAAGTCTTCAAACCTTAAAAAATGCCAAGAGACCAAGGAAATTTTGCAGAGGCTTGAAATATCAACCTAGACCTTTTTGTGCACACACTAAAGAGCATTGGAGGGAGGAATTTATGAGGCACTGTGTAGCAAAGAAAGAAGTACTCCTTGTGTTGTGTGGGGCATGTAATGTGGGTGCCTAAGAGCTACTCTATTCTAAAAAATCTTGGCAGTGAAAATTACTTGGTTTGGACCTATTTACCATGAATTCGTAATCCTTATTTTCCCACTTAAGCTCCAGTGGTATCATAGGTCAGCTAGGGGGTGGTGTCCACAGTGGACTACCTACGGTTGGGTGGAAATCACTTGCTTAGTCGATTGTCTAGTCTGTTGAATTTCAAATAGATAAGTTCATCTGGACCTTCTATAATTATTATATATTTTGATTATGAAAATGTATGGTTGTGAAAACTCTGCTTGTATGAGAGAATTCTTATAGATCATTGTTTCTACATTTGTTGTTGTTAAATTAGTATCTAGGCCA
>JASDQU011508755.1:4528-22630 GCA_032191745.1 Picea mariana
TATGTGTGGGAGCTTGCACCAGGGCGTAAGTCTGTTAAGTAGGTCATCAACATAACTTTTCCACCTTAGCCCCGCCCCTTCTCGTATCATTGTTGTGATGTTGAATTTCATCACCAACTAGTGGCTTCGAAATTAGAAGGTATTGTTTGCTTGGTGATTGCTTCCTAGATTTTATTTGCTAGCGAGTGTTGTTTATTTCTTGAAGTTGACCTTAGGAATTTTCTCGCGGAACTTGTCACTAGTTTACAATTGCTCCCCCACAACGTTCATGTAGGATGCAAGGTTTATCCCCAGAACATCCGAAAGCTTCACAACCCTTGCATACCGCAACACCTGAGGGTACCCCTGAGGGTTCACCCCATCAGACTGAAGTTCCTGTGGTTACTTCACCACAAGGGGAAACCAGTGACATTCAATTTGTCACCACACAATTTCCACAAGTCGAACGAACTGATTCTCTAGAAGAATTTCGAGTTACCAATACTATAGAGGACTATTTCATTCGTCATGGTGAACGACCTGTTGGGCGATTAAATCCTTCTGAAGAAGCCGTTGTTACATCTTCCAAATAAACTATTGGGCCTTCTCCTAGTGTAGTAGGCCAAGATCCTTTTTGTTCAGTTAATCTCTGTCGAGTTCTTTTTGGTATGGAGTCACCCCCTGTCTACACAATCAACCCTCCCGTGTCTTCTAAGACAGAGGATACACCTGAGACTACTACCTACCACTTTGTTCTTCCTCCTGAGATGGCCCATCCTGGTAATACTACGAGTGCCCAAACCGAGGTTACTGCAGCTACTCTGGCTCCTATCATTATCCAGCGAATTCCTGATGTCATTCCAACATTACCACCTGGTTACCATGAGCTAAATGCGTTGTTGAATTCTTCCAATCCAACACCTCCACAAACCCCAGCCGATTCTCCAAGTGGTCCTCCTTTTCCTGGGCATCCCATTCCCGGTTTCATTCCGACACTCCCTCAGTTTCCTTCTGGTAATCCTAATCCTAGTGGTACTATCCCAACTGTTGCACCGAACCCACAGATTCATGTTGGTGGACGGGGTGGTACAGGTGCTTTTCCTTTTTTCAGACACAACGCAGTTACCACGCAGCCCACGGTTGGCACACAAATTTCAGGTGGAACTATACCTACAGTAGGGGGTCCAACCTCACCTTTTGGACAAAATATACCCCCTGAGTTGGCCCAGTATTGGACTCAACTTCTACAGAACTTTCCTCAAAATACTGGGGGGCAACAAACTATCCCTGCAGTGGGTCAACCTTATCTAGGTGTAACCAATCCTATTTGGGGTTCAGGTCAGACTACTCAACCCTAGGTCCCTACTCAAACTCAAGGTTACAATCCTTGGGGTTACTATCCTATCCATCCACCACAGAGTTAGCCAGAGCCTTCCCTCTATGGACAGTCTACTTATGGTCCTACTGGTTTGCCAACAGGGCTTCCACCCCAAAGCCATCAGTACCCACAAGTAAACCACTAGTTTCCTTTCCTTGCTACTTTGGATTTTCCAGACTTGTCTAGGATTCTAAATGATCCTATTCGTCACTCTCCTCAATGGCCTACCATCCCTGCTAAACTTCCATCAGATATTCCGAAATTCGATGGCAAGCCGGGAGAGGACCCAAATAATCATGTCATGACTTTTCATTTATGGTGTTCGTCTAACTCGCTGACGGATGACTCCATTCGCCTACGTCTTTTTCAACGGACCCTAACTGGTTTGGCTGCAAAGTGGTACATTGAATTGCCACGAGGTTTCTTTTCTGATTTCAATACCCTAGCTATGGATTTTCTCACACATTACCAGTTACCGATCCATTACGATACTGGAACCGAGATCTTAACTTCTTTCAAACAAATGAAAGGTACTCACAGCTCGGACCATATACATGAGTGGAGAAGGAGACGACGTCTCATCAAACTTGAACTCCCCGATCAGTTACTGGTAGAATGGTTTACGAAATCTTTCATGAACGAAATTGGTAAAGACATTGCTATGGGTGGTGTTGTTACAGAGGAGCAGTCTATAAGTCGCGCTCAGTATCTTGATCTCTTTTATTCGCAAACGGGAACACTCTATGACTTACTGCCCGAACTACCTCATCCTGGTACTTCCAACACTTCAACTGCTCCAGCTGCCTCGCATGCAGCTGATGGTGTGATTGGTACTACTCACACCCACTCACATTCCGTTTCAACCACAACCCCTAAATCCAATTCTTCTAATGTTTAGAATGCTCCGTCTCCTGCTCCTCCCGCCGGTAAAACCTCTGAAGTGAATGTTGTTCAATCTACGCCGACCGGTAAAAATAAATCAAAGAAAGGGAGAGGCAAGAATAAGGAGAGTAAAAACAATAATCAAAATGAGCAAACAAAATCCCCTCCTGTTGAAGACCGGGATAAGCGCAAACCATGCTACCCTTGCCTTATTTGTGGTGACGATCACTACACAAAGGATTGTCCGAGACGTGCCGAGGTTAACAAGTTCTTTCAAGGAACGCCAAATCCTCTACGCCGACAGTCTTTTCTCAACCCTTCCCATCTCAACAACAGGCTTCGTTGGTCATCCATGACCAACCCTCTACTTCTACATCATCTTATGTTTTGATGTGCACTGGTGATTCCAAGAAAGACAATGTTTCCCTTACCACTAGAGCTAAAGACTAAACTCCTTCTAAGGAGAAGGTTGATGATTTACCTCCTGATCTGGTACAACCCTCTCCACCAAATCCACCCACAAATGGTCCTCTTCATATCGAGCGACTGAGCCTCAATACAGTTATACGACCACCCCCGAAAGGTGTCGTTAAGAAATCGACATTCAATCCTCATGCTTGAGTGGCCTAGAACTATAGCATTGTCGAATATCTGGCCCAAGCACCTTCAGTGATGTCTGCCCTTGAAGTCCCTCAGTCTTGTCCTACACAGCGAAGGGCTCTGTTGAAAGCTATAGATGGAATTGATCCCACGGATACAAATTTGATAGTCTTTGACTTGGAAGACCATATTCCAAGGTTACCCCCACAGCTTGCGTTTCAAATACAAGTTGTTGTTGCTGACAAGAGAATTTGTCAGACTGTTATTGATGAGGGTTCCTCTACGTGCATACTGTCTTTTACTTATTGGAAAGACATTCGCTCTCCTCCCTTAAACGAATCACAAAACACTTTGAGAGCCTTCAACGGCTCTGTTTTTAAGCCTTACGACGTTCTTCCGTCATTGCTTGTCACTCTCGAAGGTAAGACCGTCCAAGTTGAAGTGGAAGTTTTCGATGCTCCCCTAGATTATAATCTTCTACTTGGACGTAGTTGGGTCGATTCTATGCGTGTTGTTGTGTCAACCCTGTTCCGTGTAGTATGATTTCCTCACCAGGGAAAAGTGGTTACAGTTGATCAAATTACCTTCTTTAATGCCGATACTCGCACTGGCAACGTGTCGTTCATAGCTAAAACCCCACCGGGTTACGAGAATGTTGGAGTCGGTCTTTTAAAAGACTCTTCGTTAATGGTTACTTTCCCCATACCGCCACCACCTGATATTCCACGCCCGTCAGTTGCTTCTATTAATATGATCTCTACTGTACCGCATGAACTTCCTGTGTCTTCTGATCCTTGGATAGTTCCTGATCCTGGAGATCATGTTCATTTTGGCGACGTCATGCCGTTAAGTCTGGTTGAGTCTGCTTATCAAGCCATTCAATCAACAACCCTTCCTACTTCTTCTTTTGATGAGTTGTCTCCTGATCCTTTCCGTGTCATCTTCCCCAATGATGAGATGATCATGTCTGTCATTGAGGACACCCCTTGGGACGATGGACATCATCGTTCCATATTGTTTATGGAACAACATACTCTTGAGAATTATCAACGGATTTCGACTCAGTCGACCGTTGTTGTTATATCCACCGTTCCAATATCTACATGAGATGTGTTTGCAAAAGTGAACCTCAGTAAAATTTCTCCCACGGTACCCATAAATATTTCAGTTAAACCTGTGATAGTCGAGAATGTTCATATTGAGCTTCATGTTCTCCCAAAGAAATTGTCACTTATACTTCCTTGTTTAAAGAATTTCGTGATATCTTTGCCTGGAGTTATGAAGAGGATGATGCACGTGATGAACATGTTATATATTACTTGATTCGGAGTCTAACTTCGACGGAATTAAATACCAACATGTTGAAAAGCTGGCCTTGGCTGCTGTTCAAGCAGTTCAACGTTTCCGTCATTATATTCTCTCCAGAAAAACTACAGTGATTTCACATTGTAACCCCATGCAACATATATTGACACGTCAATTGCTGGGCGGAAAGTACTCCAAGTGGATTGTCATTCTCCAGGAGTTCGACTTGGAATTCAATCATGCCAGGTCGAAGAAATCTTTAGTTTTGGCTGAGTTAATTTGTGATTTTCCCCACATTGCCATGGAAAAAGTAGCAGTCGATTTGTTACCTGGCTAATCACTTTTCCTTATCAGTACTGACGATATTTGGTATGGAGATATCATTATATATCTCCAAACTCAAACTTTCTGGCCCGCTTTGTCTAGTACCAAACGTCTTCGTGTCCATTATCAAGAACGTCATTATATTATCCTCGGCGACACTCTTTACCGTCGAGGCATTGACTCTGTCTTTCTTCGTTGTCTGACTTTTGACAAAGTTGAGAAAGCTTTGAATGACTGCCATTCAGGAGCATGTGGTGGTCATATGTCTGGGTATGCTACTGCCCAGAAAATATTACGTGAAGGATATTTTTGGCCTTCCTTGTTCAATGACTGCATTACTGCTATTCAGAAGTGTCATGCTTGCCAGACCTATAGTCAGAAGATTCGGTTGCATCCTGCTCCCCTTCATCCTGTAGTATCAGTAGGTCCTTTTGCAAAATGGGGCATTCATTTCATGACATGTCACCCTCACTCGGCCGGGGGGCATGGATATATTATTGTAGCTGTTGATTATTTTACAAAGTGGGCTGAGGTGATGCCAAGATTTGACAATACTGGAAAGACTACAGTGTTATTTCTTTTCAACCATGTCATCACTCGTTTTGGTGTTCCTCAGGCTATCGTTACCGATCACGGTAGTCATTTTAGAAATTATATGATGTCTGAACTCACCGACAAGTTGGGCCTTCGTCATGATAGCTCAACACCTTATTATCCACAGGCTAATGGCCAGTTCAAAGAAATCAATAAAGTTCTTATAACTATGATTCAACGGATGATAGGAATCCATAAAACTAGCTGGCACACGATGTTGTTTTTGGCATTGTGGGCATATCGGACATCTGTTAAATGTGCTACAGGATTTACACCTTTTCGATTAGTTTATGGCATGGAAGCCATTCTGCCAATAGAATGTGAAATACCTTCTTTGAAGCTAGTTGTAGAGCTCTTACCTAATACTTATGCCGAAGAGGAACGTCTGTTGTATTTGATGTGATTAGATGAGACTCACCGTGATGCTACTCTTATAATAGAAGCCCAAAAGAAATGTGTTAAGGCACAGTATGAAAAGCATGTCAAACCTTGTGTCTTCTCTGAAGGAGATCTTGTTCTTCTATATGAACAAGATAAAAACGTCTTAGGAGCTGGGAAATTCGAACCAATGTGGCGTGGGCCTTACATTGTTAGCAAAGTTTTGGAAAAAGGAGCGTATGAGCTAGTTGATTATGATGGTGTACCTTTGAGTGAGCCCAGGAATGGGTTGTACTTAAAGAAGTACTATGCATAAGTTATTTGTGCACTAGTACTTGTATTTTATGTATCATACTGTGTGTGTGTGTTACTTTTAGTTTTTCTTTTGACGTTATCTGGTCTCTGCCCTTACGTGACATTGTGTTTAATTGCCAGATGTCGAAGTATTCACTACCTTATATTGGATTCGCCGACGGTGCTAGCCATAATACTCGAAACCTAGCTTCCACTGCCTGGGCAATCTATGCCCCAACAAACGAGCTTATATCTTTACGAGGTATATGTCTTGGCCGAGCAACCAACAACATCGCAGAGTATAGTGTCGTGGTTGAATTATTTGTTGATGCTATCTCTCTCAGAATTCGTCATTTGGTTGTCCGACTTGACTCGCAGCTGGTAGTACTACAGCTCAGTAATGTATATTCTATTCGAAGTCCTACTTTATTGAGGATATATTTGCGAATTCGCCTTTTGGAACGGTTTTTTGATCACAATGAATATCAACACATTCCTAGATGTCTTAATACATTGACAGATGCTTTAGCTAATTATGTATTGGACAGGAATTTAAATCACTTATAAATCAAACACATTAAAATGTACATAATGTAAAGTAAGCCGGTAGAAGCCGTGTATATATATATAATGATCAAAGTTTGTTTTTACAAAATGTGTCTGAAGACGAAAATATCAAAAATTGAAGCCCATAGCTTCTACATAATGACATCAAGGATGATGTTCACGATAGCACACTAATGTCCTAGTAACTCTGCGGAGCAGGCGACCCATAGAGGCAGAGACTCCCACAATGTGATGCTGATCGCGTTGTGGAATCTCCTCCAGAGTCATATCTGGAACGTCTGCCATCAGACCCTCTAAGTTCTGCTCCACTGTCAAATAGTCCTCGACGTACTGTGGAACTACTACTGCTGCCTCTCCTCTTCGCTAGATAGGAGAACTGCCAGCAGGTCTGTATGGTCCAACGTCTGTGTTATCAACAAGAATTTGGTGTTAGTCTTCGGGTAAAACTATAAAAACAAAAACATTTAAATATGGTTAAAAATCCAAAAACATTTAAAAAATCAAAAAAATTTGTATACTTCTTACCGAGGTCTCCCCACTGTGCGTCTTCAGGAAGTGCAAGATCCAGATCTCCTATGAAGTCCAGCCTGGAGTAGGCATAGTCGTCCACCATCAACATCTGAGTCTACAACCAGTCGAAGAAAACATTGTCATATTTGACAATAGGACCTGCCACATGTCGAGCCATGAGCCAACACCACCGTAATATCCTCGGATCTCTGGGACCAGGAATATCCCACTCAGCCTGTAAACGGAATACCAGGACTCTCTCCAGAAAGAAGGACACTAACAGAGACCCATAACCAAACTTCTTCAGACCTCCTCGCCTGCATTTAGTCAACTATTTCTTGACATTACGTAATACTGCGTCATCCCAGTTAAACACTCGGGGCTCAGTACACTCGATGACGTACTTGAAATAGCTCTGCAGAGCCATATGTGGAGTATCACTTCCCGCCATTTGAGCAATGGTAAAGAGAATGGTATGGAGAGTCAAATCGGTCACTCCCCAAATTGCCACTTTTCCTTTCTGTCGTTCAGCCTTAGGCACGTAGTACTGGTTACAATACTCACTCATTTTTAGACCCCCTTCTCTGCTATCGGAAAAACTGACATAGGATCCTTGCCTGGATAATCAAATCAAGAAATAGATGTCCTCAATGTCAATACTCAAGGTATGATCTCCCACGATGAACACTTGTTGGTCCGGGTCCCACATTCAGACTAAGTATTCCAATAATCAAACTTGGGCTCTCATGCCCGAGATGCGGAAATACTTTAAGAGACCACAGTCTCTTAGTGCAGCTATGGTTGGAGGATGGTTTTCCACATTGGCATTATCCTCCTCTTGCTCTCATTCCTGCCACTCTAACACCATGATTGTGGCTAGCAACCTGCATAAAAAACACACAAACATGGTCAGTGATTTTATTCATGAGATAAAAATCTTGCAATTGGCTAAACGTTACAATTTTTTTTTGGATTTCGCGTTGTTCGCAGGTGGCTTGCTTCGCACAGTGCGAATTTATCGCAAGTGGCCCATGGCCCACTTGCGAGAATGGGTCATTCTCGCAGGTCCCGTATGGTCCACCTACGAGAATGCTCCCACGTGCATAGGGTTCAAAAAATTGATTTAAAACTTGACTTTTAACCAATGAAAATATAATTTTGAACCATGAAAAGATAAGGGATGAGGCACTTACCAAAATATAGATTACGGCATGTCAAATGGTCTCCCATAGCTCCTGGAATTCGATGCCGAAGGTAGAGGGTAAATGAGGGTTTTTTGGGCACTCAATGGTAAAATGTGAAAATGGTATGGTAAATTTTGTTATTTGTTCATTTTATTACTTTTTACTATATCAAAAGTGGGTTTGTTATGTTTATTCTTTATTTAACCCTAATCACTAATGTGAAAATGAGTGAAATGATTGACAGGTGCAAATATGGATGATTATGAGCAAAATTTTTACCTGGTGTGGTGTGATTTTGATTGTTTGTTATGGTTTTGACATAAAACCTCGAGCGCCTTTTATCCCTTCTTGTGCTTGCGAAAAACATAAGAACGTGATCAAGCATTGTTTTATCTCTTTTCCAGGCTCGTTGTGGTTACACGAAAAAGGAACCCCCCTGGAGTTATCTTTAAGCTCTTTTCAGACTCTTTAAACAGGAAAAGATTGTCGAGCGATCTTGCTATCTTCATGCTCGTTAAAGTATTTGAAGTATGCGTCCTTCGAGCGATAGTTTAACCCTTTTTCTATCTCGTTGGACTACTGTACGAAAAAGGAACTGAGAGAGTTCTCTTTTAAGTGTTTTTCCAAACTCTATAATCTTGAAAAACCTTTGAGTTTACTATCTCTGGACTCGTTAAACAAACATTGATAGACCCGTAANAACCACTCCTTCCTAGGGTTCGTTAAAAATACTCCGAGGGACTCATCCGAAGGATGAGCTTATATCAACAAGCATATGTGATCCCGTTCAAGCTTGCATAAAAATAAAGAGGTACTTGCCAGAAATGGTGGGGGAAAATTTGGGAAAGGGATATGTTTCATCGTTGAGTTGATTGGCAGTAAGTGTCGCTCTTGAACATGACACCCCCTATTCATCATTTGAAGCCGGTTTGGGAAATCCATTTTGTCTATCATTCGATTTGATAACAAGGTATTTCCATGTGTCGTCTTTGAGTCAATGCTGCCAAATCATTGGTCGTGTCATTCATATGTTCAAGAGCAGTCCGTCTGAAACCTCTATTTGAGTCGGCCATTTGCAATTATCCTTTCACTCCGTGTCGGCCTTCCTTGTGTCCAAAGTCCAAATTGCTACATACTTTGTTTCATTTTCAACCTCTGTTACTCATTTCGTGTCACTGATGGGGGATACATCAAGGCCCTCCTATGACGAGTCTTGTTCCGTTGACTTCAGCGCATTATCCGGATTCAAGACTTAGAAATTATTCAGTACCTTGAAGCTTGCATGCCTCAATGGCAAGTTTCTCGCTTTCGGCAATGGGTTTACATCATTGGCCCTTGATCGAAACATTCCATCGGTTGTTCGACATCAACTCATTTATTCACAGTCGATGGATTGTATTGTAGTACCTTGGGAGTCATTGACATCAATGGTGATTTACCTCGCACTTGTTAACGATTACATCAATGATTGGTAATCAAGTGGTTTCTACCATGTTCGACTTTGACACATGTAATCACATGGTTAGATTTGTACTTTGGGCGATGAGATTGAAGACCCTGGATATTGTCTTTGTGATCCAGGTTGCGATGGAGTATATGTATAATTTGCGACACATAGATCCACTGTGTATGTTTCATGGCTATGTCGTCTTGATTGAAACTTTGTCGCACAAATCCACATTGTATTCAGATAGCTATGCTATATTATGACAACATGGATCCACAGTGTATGATTGGTGGCCATGACCTTTGTTTATGATGTCATCAGTCTATGATCTGAGTATGGGAATGCCTACCTCAGGAATTGGTATACATGATATTCTGTTGATGCTTGGATGTTTGCAGGTCTCTGATTAGATGTGATCTTGGTTCTTGACACACACATACAACTTACAAAGTCTATTGACTGTCAGTGATTCCACTCTCAGACTTTGGGGGGCATTCTATTATCCACAATTTTGGTCATCAAGATGATGTCATGATAATGTCATGATGATGGAAAATCAAGCTCTTCACTAAGAACACTTTCTTGAGAAAAGTTACACTTGTTTGCTTCCAGAAATCATGTTTTTTAAAGAGGTTCGCAGGCTGCCTATATACTTTCTTGTGAGAATGCCTGATTCTCGTAGGTTGCATTAAGATGGAGTGCGAGGGGTTCGCACTGTACATAACTTCCAAGGTGCGAACATCTTCTTCAAGAGAAAAAAGATGAAGTTCTCGAGCCTTCTAGAAGGGAATCTTCGAGAAGAATGAGTTGGCTAGCGAATGGTTATCTATGTACTGGCTTTCCTGATATCTTGGGATCATTTCCTATCCAATTAACTAATCTATCTTCTCCTATATATTGAGGATATTTCTCATGGAAAGAGTTAGAAGAAAACTAGCAATAGATTGATTGGAGAATCAGTGCAAGACTGTATGGAGGACTGATGCTACAGCAGCAAGAGACAACAACAAGGTCATCAAAAGTGGTTGATTTTCTTCATGCATGAGCAAGTGTGTGTGTCAGAGCTAGGAGCCATCAAAAGGAGACCTACGACATCAAGGCTCAGGTTGTAAGTTTCACTTTCAATTAATTCAATACAGTAATATGTCCCTTTCCCATAAAGATGATGTCATTTTATTACATAACTCCTTGATCATATGTATAGACTAGCTATTGAATATATTAATCTGCCTTTACTTCGATTGGTTTGTACTGTTGTGATCTGGACGATGCAAGAGTATTGGAGCAAAGCTTGGAACAACAGAGACTTAAGGAAAGCATTCATAAGGTATGCCCATAATCTTTACCTCTTAGTTCATTCAATAGGCTAGATCTAGGGAAAGTGTATTATTCTGTCTTGTTTTGTTCTAGATCCAGTTGGATCTAGGGATATCGGTTTGTGTCCACACTCACGGATTTATCCTGAAACAAGGAGAAGTATTAGCACAACCAGGAGCAGGATATACTCACTATCCATTAGCATTTGTGAGAAGGAAACTATCTACAACTGAAATAAATTACACCACCACTTAAAGAGAAGATTTAGCTATGGTGTATACACTGTAGAAGTTTCGTCACTATTTGTTGGGAGGACATTTTAAGATGTTCACTGATCACTCTGAAATGAAATACCTAGTCAACAAGCCAGTGTTGGGGGGAATAATATGCATATGGCTACTGTTATTCCAAGAATATGATTTTGATATTGTGGTCAAGCCAAGGAGAATGAACAAGGGACCTGATCACTTGTCTAGGTTGGAGCATGGAGAGGAACCTACTAGTTTGGATGATACACTACTAGATGCATAGTCATTGGCCATCAGAAGGGTTGATGATCACTTTGTTGAGATAGTCTACTTCTTGTCAACAAGAATGACACCTTGTGAATATACAGTCATCCAGAAGAAACAAGTAGTAGTTTGTGCTGCATATTTTTCACTTATAACTGGACAACTATATAAGATGGGACCTGATGAGATCCTCAGGAGATGTGTTATGGAGGAAGAAATACCACTGATTTTAGAAGAAGCACATGAAGGCATCACAAAATGAAACTATGTAGGGAGAGAAACAACAAAAAAGGTTCTTAGAGGTGGCCTCTGGTGGCCTACTTTACAGAAAGATGCCAAGGAATACTATAAAGCTTGCAATGTATGCCAAAGAGTTGGGAAGCCTTCCCGAAGAGATGATATGCATTTAGCAACACAACTGACTTTCCAAGCATTTGAGAAATGGACAATTGATTTTGTGGGACCTATTAACCCACTAGAAAAGTGCACAGGATATAGATACATCATCACTATGACAGAGTATTTGACCATATGGGCGGAAGCAAGACCAATGAAGGACTGTACTGAAACTATAGTTATGTGATTTATATTTGATAATATCATAAGCCATTTTGGATGCCCAAATACCCTTATGAGATATCAAGGTGCACATTTTATTAATAAGACCATTGAGGATTTGACTCAAGGATTTGAATTCCACCATCAAAAGAGTACTCCTTACCATCCACAAGCGAATGGGATGGTCGAAACTTTCAACAAGATCTTGTAGACAACGCTGATAAAGATTTGCAGTGTGAACAGAGATGACTGAGATTTGAGAGTACCAATAGTGCTATGGGCCTATATAACTACTTACAAGAACATGACAATGCAGACTCTCGTTAAGTTGGTTTATGGTCTTGAAGTAGTTGTCCCTATGGAATATTTGGTTCCTAGTCTCATAATTGCAGCCTTTATAGATATGGATGACACTGACACTATGCAAGAGAGGCTTGCACAATTGGTAGAACTAGAAGAAGACCGATTTATTGTAGGATTCCATTAGCAGATATAGACAGAACGAGAAAAGGCTTACCATGACAGACATATCAAAAATAAATCCTTTAAGTAAGGAGATCTGGTATTGGTATATGACAACAAGTTCATGAAGCATCCAGGGAAGTTCAAAACACATTGTCTTGGGCCATTTGAGATCGCATATGTTACAGAAGGAGGATCTGCACAGTTGAAGACACTGAATGGAGAGTGGAAGGAAGGTTTAGTGAATGGGAGCCAGTTGAAATTGTACTATGACAACCAGTTTCCTTGCATCTCTCAGTAAAAGCATAAGGAGAAGGGTCTAGGTACTAGGTGAAGTTGAAACTAGGTACCGAACACAGAAAATACAGTCTAAACAAAGAAGGGAGGGACAGAGTAGAAAGCACAAGATGCCCTGCACAGTTTGAAGACAAAGAAAAATAAAACGTTTAGACCTGAAGTGCCTCAGGACGCGTCACATGTGAGTGTTGGGGGCCTGTTGGCCCTTGGTTATGGAATAAAGTGAGGATTAAGGAAAGAAGTGTGAAGTGTGAACTGCACGAAATACAAGTTGATTGAGATTGGGTCGAAGTGGCCAAAAAAGAAAGAAAGACAAAGAGAAGTAAGAGAAATAAAGTCGTTGGACGGGGAGATAGAGGAAGACAAATCAGTAAGGAAGATGGATCGTAGATAACTCAACAAGTGGAAAAAGCCACCAATGGATTCTTTGGAGCACCTCACAACAAAGAAGGAAAGATAGTTTGGCGAATCCCTAAAAATGCGGGTCAAGTTGACCTAGGGTTTTAGATACATAAGGTTTTGGTATTTAGGGTTTTGACACCTAGGTTTCGGCCTAAGGTTGTTCGAGAGTCATTATAATATATAAATAAAGGTCAAAAGTACCTGGGATGGGGTTGATTATGTTATGATGAGTGATTGTTGTTATTGTTGAGAGAGAAGTATTGTGTGGTGAGAGAAGTATGTGTTGTAAGATCTTCAGCTGGGTGCGAAGATCAACGCTGCGGTTGGGTGCACAAGGAGGGGAGAGAAGAAGAGAAAGAAAGAGAGACCTGTAAGCTAAGAGCATAGATAGAACTGTATGCTTTCATATAATATATTATAAAGCAAATTTATGTGGACGTAGCCCTAGGGAGAGGGTGAACGACGTATATCTTATTATTGTGTGTGATTGATGTTGTGTTCTTCTGCTCTCTGATATACTATTAATGAAATATTGTGTAATCTCTGAGATATAGTTCGTGCAGTAGGATTAAGGAAGATAAAGAATAACTAGGTTTTTGTCTGTTGTTGCCTTTGTTAGGTGATTTATATGTACTAAAAAAGACATTAAACTACCCTCAATTAAATTTTCAAACCAGGGTAAGTAAACTTAGAGTAGTAGCAAAATATATGCCAAAGGTAAAAGGTTGGTAGGAGTATAGTCTAACTAAGGAAAGCAACTATCTAAGGCTAATCTACTCAAGAAAACATATCTAATGAGAAAACCCTACTAAGCAAAATGAAACTAGGTAACCTAAGTACTTTTGGGCCAAGGATCGATGGATGGTTCCTAAGAAAGAAAGTAAAACCCTATGTAAAGAAAACTAGTTCAACAATAAGCAAAAGCAAGCCACTAAGCATAATAAGCAAATGACAAAAGCAAACTTCTTTAACTTGCCAACCTACATCCAATGAGAAACTACCCTATGAAAGAAAATAAATAAGCAAGTATGAAAAAGCACCTATCTAACCTATTAAAGAAAATAGACAAGTAAGCAAAGACACCTAACTAACCTACTAAAGCAAAAGACCAGTAAGCAAAGGAAACTAACTAACCTACGAAAGAAAAATACAAATAAGCAAAGGCAACTAAATACTGCCAGAAAAACTTCTCATTGAACAACTATGTAGCCTAAGAGGCAAGTGAACTAAATGCCTAATGCAAACTATTTCTAATGCGTGAAAGGAAATCTAAATGCTCAATGCAATGCATGAAAGGAAATCTATTCTATTGAAAGCAATAAAGGAAACTACCTCTTCTATGAAAACAAGAAACTGTTTTCTAATCTATGAAATTCAATTGCATTCTATACTAATATAAGAAAACCTATGTTATACTAAATTTAGTCATTAAATACAACTTGAAATTTCTATCTAAATCTAAGAAAGAAATTGCATAACATAAACTAAACTAGCTCTATCTTAATAATTCAAATTGCAAAAAGGAAAAATACTCATAAATAGAATTTAAAGACTATTTCAGCATATGTCAAGAAAGCAAATAAGCAAGTAAATGATGAATTAAATAAATAAAACTAAATGGCAACTAGATCAGCAAACTAGAATTGAAAACTAAAGACTAATGACTATGCATCCATCGAAACCTTGTTAAAGAAAACATAAACTCAAGTTTTTGTTCTATTCTATTTCAAACTAGATTCTACAATTATAAATCAAAGCATAATCTAACATGTAAATGCATGTGGGGTTAGTGTATGAGTTTGCAAACTCGTTCCTAATTATAAAGTCAATGCATATTAACATAAAGCCTCCATACTAACCTGCAAAAGAGAATTAAAATAGTTAAACTACAACAACAAATTAAAGAAATGAAGGAACAGTTCATGTACAGGAAATAAAGAGACATCTAAGATATGAAATGCATAAATAACACATAGAATAGTTACCATACTGTTGGTGGGCCCCCCAACAAGTCGTGTTCACCTCGTAAATGAACACCATGAGCTCAACAAAATGATTTAACCTTTAAAACTTGAAAAACACAGTCTTATACAATTCTAGCAATTGAAAAATGCAAAAAAAAGAGAAAGCGTTTTTATCTCTATCCTCTACTTTGTCTATTGCTCCTTAGCTATTGTATGACCACCACGGTGGTATTTATAAGATTTACAGACCAAGTGGTCGACCATAGGAGGTTCGAACCACTTCTAAAATTGGTAAATTTCATTAATGGTGCCCTAACTGCCGAAACTGAGTGAGCCAATAATCGCCTTCTTTGGACAACTAAAATCTAGTTGTATTGAGCTTAGTAGATGGAGGGGGCGATCATGAAGAAAACCCATGTTCTTGATTTGTCCATCATTGGCCGCCAATGCCATAACCGCCAACTCGCCTTGCATTTTTGTGCAATACTGGGTGTCGGAACGAGTGCTAGATCAAGTGCTGGATCAAGTGCTGGAACTAGGAACATGGTGCATTTTTCTCTGTAACACCAGAAAAACATGAATTAACTCTTAGAAATCATAGAAAATAATTAATTACACTTGATTTAATCATTAAACATGAATTACACGTACCTTATGCCAATCATACCATTTTATAATCAAATTCTCCAAAAAGATCCTTCAAAAAGATGAAAAACACATATATAGATATGGAAAAAGTGTATAATAACCGTCATGAAAATGATCATATCTCAGGCCCAACATTACCCCCATAGCTAATATTTTGCAAGTCCCATTGCAAAGAAAAAAGAAATTGCCCTTTATGACTAAACTTGCGAAGGAGGGGGTGGATTAGCTTTAGAAGCTTCTCCCTCTTGCCCAGGGGATTTTTTACTTAGGATTTTTGTGATGTTTCAATTGCATCCAGAGACTATTATTGGTGACAATTAATATCATCAACCTAACGCTATAGAGAATTCATCATGGCTTGTAGGACAATGCTATCATGGCGTAAATGACAACTCAATGTTTCATGCTCTCTAAGTTTGAACTGGAGGGTTTGGAGTTTTTGGAGGCTACTGATGACATGTGAGGAAGACTTGCAATGTATATTATACCCTTTATCCTTTAAACCATGCAAAAAAACAATTTTATCTCTTCAAAATTAGTTCCAAAAGTGACACTCTCCAATTTCTGAAAAGGTATCAATTTCGCAAAAAAACAATTTATGAAAAATATGTATCAAAGTGACACTTGTAACTATAAGAAAGTAAAACTTGTGTAAAACGAGAGAGAGTTTTTTGTTTTTGAATATGTTCTTGAAAACAACCTCTCTTAGTTTTCAAAAATTCACTTTCATTTGTTAGAAAACCATGAAAACAAAACATGTATAAAACAAGAAAAACAGAGTATTTTATTTCCTGAAAAAGTAGGCCTCTAAGAGAATTGAATATATACAAAACCATAATGTATATTTAGAAACTGAGAGAAGTTATTGTTTTTCAATATGTCCTTGGTACAAAACTCTCTTGGTTTTCAAAACATCACTTGCAATTGTTAGGAAAACACAAAACGAAAATATGACTAAAACATGAAAAATGGAGTGTTTTATTTTCTGAAAGTATAGGCCTCTAAGATGATAGAATATATCACAAACCATAAATTATATTCCAAAACTGAGAGAGGTTATTGTATTTTGGTATTTTATTAACACAAACCTCTTCCAAGTTTCAAAATTACTTTCCCATTTGTTCATAATCCCAGCTTGAAGTTGGTTGCTCAAAACTTGCAAAAGCGCAGCATGCTCTTAGCAGAAACGCAGCGTGGTCTTTGATAGGAATTTTGGAGGCCTTCCCGGAGGAATTTTGGGATGAAAGTGGTATGGATGGAAATTTTATGATTTTGGGTACACAATAAAACCAAAAATAACTTCGAATGACTTCTCCAAACCTCTGAAACACGAACTTGAAGTCAAACTGTCCAAATGTGCAGAAAACCCTCCTATAGCGACTGTATTTGGGGAATTTCTCTCAAATGATAAAACCTACGCATAAAATGAAGGAGGTTTTTGTTTCTTGGTCTATTATGGAAAAAACAATCTTTCACTTTTTTCAAATTCATCTTCCTTAATTCATAAACAAATTTTGAAGTAGAACTTGGACGAAGACCATTATCTGAAAATTTATGACAAAGAATGATGATATGACCACGATGAAGATTTATGACCTTGGATGAGTGGAGGGAGTATTATTGACACCTAGACAAAGACAATTTTACAACCAATATATTTCAAATTGTATTTGATAATTTTAATTTTGAAAACATAACAATTTGACCTAATAATCCTATCAATCACATGAAAGAGTAAATTTGATCACTGGTGACTGACAGAACTAACAAATACTAACAAAAGGTTTGGTTTGTACTGGTAGGCATGGTAAACAGGAGAATTTTTATTGTTTGTCATTAATATGTAAAAATTCAAACAATTGATCCTCTTTTCATAAGCTTGGAATACAGATGAATGTAAGTATTTAGCAGTTGTAATCGTTCTGTATTTGTCACAAAGAGTAGTTAAGTATAAGCAATCTTCTATAGAATAAACATAAAAATGCATAGGAGCTTATAAAATGCACAATGATTTCAGCAGTATATAATTTAGCATACCAATACAAACAAATGCTGATATAATATCCCAAGACCTTGTAAAAAGACAGTATGACATAATTTTGACAGAAATCCTACTTCCTCTTCTCATGGGTTTGTTATACAAATGAGCAATGCTTAGAATTTTTAAGTCAGGAAAACTCCCCCCAGGCTGAAGATATGAAACATCCTCATGCCATGAATTAGCAATAGGCTTCTTTTTCCGATGAGGTTGTAGGGGTATCAACAAGTTTCTTTGATAAAGGAATAGCTTGAGCATGAGGGTTTGGGTGGAGTAACAGTCCCTAGATCAAGAGTCTTCTTGCTAGTCTTGATTGTAAGATGAGGGTTTGCAAATTGGTAAATGAACTCATCCCACATTTTCTCTTATTTTTCCGACTTAGCTAAGACAATTAGTTTGATAAGGCCATGGTGAAATAGGTTGTTATGGGGATTGGTTACATGTTTCCTCACTTGGGAAGAC
>JASDQU011508756.1:0-21305 GCA_032191745.1 Picea mariana
CACTTGATACCCTACATCTCCCATCTTGAATCATCAAATAAGATGTACGATGCCCTAACAAACCTCTTCTCAGTCAGAAACATTGGACAAGTAATGAGTTTGAAGAATGAGCTCCATGACATGAAGATGAATGATGACGACAACATACCATCATACTTTGTGAGAATCTCTCAGTTAAGAGATCAACTACAAGCTATTGAAGAGATCATCTCAGAGAAGGAGTTGGTAAACATAGTACTCAATGGTCTTCCCAATACGTGGGATGCATTTTCCGCAAGCATGAATACAAGGAAGGAGTATCCTACATTTGAAGAAATTTGGACTTGCGGTGCTCAAGAAGAATCCAGGATCAATGCAAAAGAGAAACTCCAAAAGAAGTATGATGATCAAGCCTTCACAGCAAGATTCAAGAATTTCAGGAACAAAAGGAAGTTTGGCTCAAAGAGAAAGCCAAATCAAGAGAAATACATTTCAGAAATACAATGCTTCAACTGTCCAAAGTATGGTCACTACAATAATCATTGTCTCAAGCTAAATAAAAGGAAGGGGAAACACGAAGCATCAATTTCTGAAGAAAAGGAACCTACAAAGAAGACTAAGCAGGATGAAAGAGACTTCTTCTTCTAAAGGTAATAATACTTTTCTTATTTCTTGTACATATCTTGTATATCTATCTCTTGGAAGATAATGTGTTCCAAGAAGAACTATACCTATGGAAGAACAACAAGATAAGGATTGATATCATTAGATAATACACATGAAAGGATGAAATATGTCAAACAAATCATGTGGAAGCTATTGCAAGATAAGACAAATCAATCATGAAGAGACTTAGAAGAAGCAAAGACAGAAAGAAGTCAACAATCAAGAAGAAATTAGAGAAAGACCTATGACATTTTGTAGAAGACAACAAGACGGAAGTGTGGAATCTGTTAGACAAAGAGAGCCAATTATATATTGCAGAAGACAACAAGGATGCAGATGGAAGCGTGGACTCTGTTAGACGGAGGGAGTCGATTATACGCACTCATACATGAAGCAAGGATTAGGAGGGAGCTAATCCTATGATCCATTGAAGATGATGAAGTATATATCCATGGTAGCAACCATGAAAGACAATACATGTCCAGTTCAACCTCAGAAGAAGTTTTCTTCGAAGAGAATCCTTAAAGTATCCTTGGTTGTCCATCCACATCCGTGATCCTATGATGAAAGAAAGAAATGGAATATTTAGGGCATGGAATCTATAAGAAACTCCATGGACCCAAGAAATAAAGAAACACATCAAGAAGAACATGAATATTCCAAGAAAGAAAGAGAAGCTAGAACAACTAGTCATTGTATTAAGAATCACAAGATTACCAGCCTGATATGAACTCACTAAAAGTAATCAACTGAAAGTTGTGGTGAAGAACAATGTATATATGCAAGCATTGCAAGATCCATAACTAAGGGTTCTTCCAGATGGAGGGAGAAGACTATGATGATTACTTGTTCCAGTAAATCAAACATGCCTCTAAATGAGTCATTATATCATCCACAACATCCATGAGTTGGAGTTCTACATCAGATGAATGCAAAGAATGTTCTCCATAGAATTTGAATAAAGAGCGTATGAAGAGGAACCTCAACACTTTGAGGCATACCAGAAAGAGACCCTTGTATGCAGATAGAACAAGACAACTTGGTGGAGAACCTCTAGTGCACAGCAGAAATGTGGTAAATATTTTCTATAACATAGATATTGTATCAAGATGATTACTCAGTAGATCAAATCTCATGATGACAGAAGAAGTTCCACATGGATATATTCCAGTTTTCCAACAAAGATATACTCTATTAATCAGAGCTACATGAAGTTTTCAGAGAAAACCAGTGTTCCAGACCAAAGTATATTTGAAATCAAGCGTTACATTATCCGTGATGAAGTCCAGAAAGGATAAAGTGGTTCTCCAATACATATCTCCACAAATGAGCAGATAAGCAAACATTTTTGTAAATCTTCTATCTAAGATGAAAGAGTTTGCGTACTCAAGCTGGAGCTCGTGGAGACGACTTCCTTATTGAAAAAGGAAGATATGACACCCAGGTTGGGAGGGAGAATTGATGTATTATTAATTGATGGACAATCATTTTTTAGTTCGAAGAATGGTCCAGGATGAGCAGATTCTTTCTTGTTCGGAAAGTGGATTTCGATTTCTGACGGACAATGATTTCCCATTGTGGTTAACATGGGAAATGGTCGAGATTGTTGATGTATCATAGACATCGACTTTCCATTATGGTTAACATGGGGAGTGGTCTAGGGCAGTCTCTCTTCTTGAGGGTTACTCAAGAAGACTGGTCCGCCTCGCCGGACAACGATTTCTCATTGTGGTTAACATGAGGAATGGTTCGTTTTGGAGGTTGATACAGGACCGTCTTTTCCTCTTGTGGTTAATAGAGGAAATGGTCTGGACAGTCATTCCTTAGGGTTTATACAATCTCTCCAAGGTGCACTTTGATTAGTGTAGGAGGAATGGCCCAGGGTGGGGAATGGTCCAGGCTCAACAATCGGGGACAAGAATTCCTTAGGGTTTTTACATTCTCTCCAGGGTGCACTTTGATTAGTGTATGAAGAATGGCCTAGGGTGGAGAATGGTCTAGGTTCAGAAGAAAAGATAGTTATTCTTCCTTGCTTGAGAAGAATAGTCCAGATATCTCATTGTTCTACTTCGAGGGCAGATATTCTTTCATACCTCACAGACGTGAGTGAAAGATTGGCCCAGATGATTCAATTTATATCATAACATTGTTTCTGTGCAGGATGATATCAGATGATTGTTATGAAGACTATATGACAATAGATGTATACTACTGTGGTGGATGTGTTCCATTGTTAGTTACTATACGTTGCTGATCAAGTACTTGTGTGTTACTTGGTGTGGTAGTGTACCACTGGATTATAGTTATGTACTACTATGGATAGACACAATTTTGTTCTATTTTGTTTCGATTGCCTTGAAGACTATCAACAATATTGGAAATGATTATCAGTTAGATGGATAATCAAAGGACAGAGATTTCCCAAGTGAAAAATGGTTCAGAGCATTTACTCTTCTAGATTAGATGATGTAGGAGCATCACCATCACATCAAGCGAGCCAGCATGGAGCGGAGGACAGCTAGACAAACCATCCCAAATTTTTGAAAATGCTTTGGGATTGTTGCGCAAGTCTTTAATGAAGCCATTTAAGATAGGTGCACTTGTGTATTGTAATGGACCTCGAGCGGATAGCTCTCATCCTTAGGTAGACAGTCGGCATTTAAAATAGTTAATGCTGGTAGATAGGAATTTAATTTTAGATTTGATAGCTTTAGAGTCCAAGAGGGAAAATATAGACACCTTCATTGTATCATTGTATCATTATATTATCAATTCAGAAGCAAGAGAGCAGAAGAACAAGAAAAGAATTGTATGAAGAACACCCATGTACAAACGTTTGAATTAACAGAAGAAAGCTTTGATTCAACTTCATGGTTGGTGTTATTTCTTTGTGTGTTGATATTATGCTCATGAATGTTTGCTTCTTGTCATACATTTTCTTTTATACGCTGTGTATGTGATTTCATGGAGGGATTGAAGTCTGAGAGGAAGAGTGAATGAGTTTCAATTGTTTCTCTATTTGAGCCAGAGGATTCCTGCAAGGAGTGCAGTTGAATTATCCGCAAGGATGCGTTGACAGAAGGGTTCAATTAGAGATAGATTTTTTTCTCATTTCCTCGAAGGTGCAGTTAGGCACACTGCCGTGCAAGGAGTGCGCAGGCCAAGTTAAGTCTCAGAGTTGCGATTCTGAGCAAAGTATCAGAAGACTGCTGCTGCAGGTGTGCGCAGAGTCGAGTGCGTTCAACACTAAGCACTGTTGAAGATTTGCCACAAGGAGTGCGTGCAAGGTTTCTTTATGAAGATTGAAGTTGTGGAAAATCTCAGGAGGAGTAGGCCTTTGAGCTCACTGAAGGGTAAGTGCAGGGAAGATGTCGTGGAAAGTTGGAGAGAAGCATCGCAGGTTGGCGAGCAAGCGAACGATTCTCGTGGGGAGACACTTCTTCGTTTCGCAGAATCATAAAAGGAAGAGTGGACGGTCGAAACTCTCTGAGGAGATTTCACTAAGTCCCGAGGGCCGCTGGATCTTGCGGAAGTGCAGGGAGGTTATGGCCATATCAGAGTCCGGGCCCGAGAAAAACTGGTCAGCCGTTGGATCAGCAATTGAAATCCTGTTAGCCATTAGATTTGTAGGAGTTGCACTGGGGTTAAGCTCTAGTGAATAGAGGTATCAGAATTCGGCATTTCGTGAATTATGGAAGCAAAGAAATCATAACATCCGGAATCGCGATCCACGATATCCTGATAGGATCAGATCCATTCATCATTGGGACACGTGTCAGGGGATCCCGAGGAGTCGAAGATCGGAGAATCAGGGTTTCTGAAGACAGGAAACACTAGCTGCTTGGAATCGCGAAACGCGATATCCCGACAGAGGGGTTGTGTGGGCCACAGTCAGGATTAGTGGAGGATAGGTGGCATACTATATCGGGAATCAAAGAAAGGTGATACTCAAAACCTTTGTCGTCAGGACTCGCAATCCTGCGAATGCCGAAATCCCGACAGAGGTGACGGGAGGTGGAAAGATCACCCCACACGTGTGCGTAGGTGTATCAGTATATCAGGAGTCAGGGATCAGCGAAGTAAGTTTCTGTCGACATCGTAGGTGCCGAAATCCCGACGGAAGGATTCCTGATAGGAATTTGAGGCGTTGACATTTAACCCATCGAGTTTCGGGGCATTGTGAAGCACGAGGTGTGTGACCACGAGACTCACGAAATCACGAGATCTGGTTTCTCGATCATTTAGGGAGATCAATCGAGGAGTTGCTGTGGTTAAGGAAGGTTCCTGATAGGGGATCTGAAGAACCTTAGAGTTATTCAGGCCGTGAACGAAAGAAGATCCTGAGGAAGCAGACGTGCCTGCGGGTGCGCTGCCGTCAAGTGGTATCAGAGCTCGGGGAAGACCCTTTGTTTTCTGTAGCAGAGAGAGAGAGAATTCACCATGCCGCCTAGAAGAGAGAGACAATCATCCGAACCAGAGGATAGGGAGGTCCGAAGAAGAGGCAGGCCGGTAGGAAATCCAGAAATGGAGAGACGGATGCGAGATCTCAGAGAAAGACTCGAGGAGATGAAAACAACTCAAAGACGCACAGCTAGTGCAGGGGATCTCAGTGATTCCAAGAGCGAAGTTGAGGATAAACGAGAGGAAGTTGCAGCTGAAGATGCAGCCAACGAGCACTTGATTAAAGCTATTGAACGGATGGGTGTGAAGGCAAGAATGGACATTCCAGTTTACGAAGAAAATCTGGATGCGGAGGAGCTTCTAGACTGGATTAGAGATCTTGACACCTACTTTGATTATGAAGATATCGAAGAGGATAAGAAAGTCAGGCATGCTGTCACACGCTTGAAGGGACATGCAGCATTATGGTGGGACGAGCTACAAGAAAACAGACGCTGCAAGGGTAAGCAGGAGATCAAGAGTCGGGATCAAATGATTGTGAAGATGAAGGCAAAGTTCATCCCAAGAGACTATCAAATTACTCTGTTCAGGAGGATGCAGAACCTGAGACAGAAGCTGATGACAGTGAAAGAATACACTGAGGAATTCTATCGACTGAACATCAGAGCAGGTCATTGGGAGAGCAATGATGAGAAGGTTTCTAGATATCTGAATGGCCTGAGATACGACATTCAGGACGAATTGAGTATGGCGACCATTCAGACTGTGGAGGACGCCTATCAGATGGCTTTGAAAGCTGAGGAAAAGCTGAGCCATAGGCAAAGTCAAAGGGGCCGAAGAAGAAGTCAGCCCAGAGGTAAAGCAGTTGCCTAGGACAAGTACCAGAAGCCCAAGGAGGAATGGAAGAAACCTCAGGGTAAGATTGAGAGAGGTGGAACCTCATAGAAAGGACCATACGTTGAATAGAGAGGACAACATAATGAACATAGAGGAGATTATGCCGACGCAAATACTTTTCCTCGTACTAGAGGTAGAGGAAGAGGAAGATGTGGAGTTATCACATGCTTCACATGTGGAAAGAATGGGCACAGGTCATTTGAGTGTCCAGAGAAAAAGAAGGACATTGGAGAAGCTCACATTGTCGAAGCGTAGAAGCGAGATGTTGAGACCGAAGATACAGAAGGTGAAAGGTCGCTGATGATGCGTAAAGCTCTCTTAACACCTGGAAAGGAGGTGGAGGACTCAACTCAAAGGACCAGACTTTTCAGAACAACTTGCAAGACCAAGGATAGGGTATGCAAGGTTATTGTGGACAGCGGTAGCAGAGATAATCTCGTTTCAACCGAGATGGTAGAAAAGCTGGATCTGGAAACAACTGATCACCCGAGTCCATACAAAGTTTCATGGCTACAGAAGGGACATCAGGTAAGTGTCACTAAACAATGCTTGGTTGAATTCAAGATAGGGGAGTATAATGATAAAGTACTCTGTGATGTCATTCCCATGGATGTTTGCCACTTATTACTGGGTAGACCATGGAAATATGACATAAATGTGGTTCATGACGGGAGGATGAACACATATACCCTAGAGAGAAATGGGAGGACATACAAGTTGCTTCCGATAAAGGATAAGGAAGTGAAGTCGGAAGTAAGCAACACAGTACTTCTCATGAGTGGGAAGGAACTTCTTACGGAGGTGAAGAAGAAAGAAGATCCACAATTCTTTGTGGTTAGAAAGCCGAGGATCGTTCTGACAAGCACAAGAGTGGATGATTTACCAGATGAGATTCAGGCACTGCTGGAAGAGTTCGCTGACATCGTGGTGGATGAATTACCTCGTTCATTGCCACCGATGAGAAGTGTGAGTCATCATATAGACCTCATACCAGGAGCTAGTTTTCCGAACAAAGCTGCATACAGATTGACACCGCAAGAAAATGAGGAGGTTAAAAGGCAGGTCCAGGAGTTGTTGGACAAAGGATTAGTCCGAGAAAGCTTGAGTCCATGTGCTGTTCTGACAGTGCTTAGTCCGAAGAAATATGGAGGCTGGAGAATGTGTACCGACTCGAGGGCGATCAACAAGATAACCATCAGGTACAGGTTCCCCTTGCCAAGAATGGATGATTTAATGGATTGCCTAAGTGGGGCAAAGTATTTTTCAAAGATTGATTTGAAAAGCGGGTATCATCAGATTCGCATGAGGGAAGGCGATGAATGGAAGACAGCCTTCAAAACCAATGAAGTAATGTATGAATGGCTTGTTATGCCTTTTGGCTTGACAAACACGTAGAGTACCTTTATGAGGTTAATGAATGAAGTCCTGAGGGAATTCATTGGGAAGTTTGTCGTTGTATATCTGGATGATATACTAATTTTCAGCAAGACCAAGGCTGAACACTTGAAGCATTTGGCTACAGTGATGAAGAGGCTACAACAGGAGAAGCTGTTGATTAATATGAAGAAGTCCTCATTTATGAAGATAGAACTCATTTACTTGGGTTTTGTTATTTCAGCGAATGAGTTGAGGATGGATCCGGATAAGGTGGAAGTGATCAAGAATTGGCCATCACCGAGAAATATTTTCGAGGTGAGAAGTTTTCATGGATTAGCTAGTTTCTACCAGAAATTCATCAGGAATTTCAGTAGAATTAGTGCAGCGATGATGGATACAGTGAAGAAGTGACATAAGTCTTTTCACTGGACAGCAGAGGCTGAGAAGAGCTTCAATCTGTTGAAGTGGAAGATCACGGAACAACTGGTTTTGGTGTTGCCAGATTTTCAAAAAACATTTCAGGTGAAATGTGACGCAAGTGGGTTTGCCATAGGAGCGGTCTTGAGTCAAGAAGACAGACCAGTTGCATATTTCAGCGAGAAGCTGGATGAAGCAAAACTGAAATACTCCACATATGATAAGGAATTCTATGCCATCATTCAAGCATTGAAGAAATGGAGGCATTACTTGATCCCGAAAGAATTTGTTTTGTATAGTGATAATCATGCATTGCAATTTGTGACTCAACAGGAGAAGTTGAATCAGAAACATGCCAAATGGGTAGAGTATATGCAAAATTTCACATTTGTGATTAAGCATATTTCGGGTACTGCTAACAAAGTGGCTGATGCTTTGAGTAGGAAGTGTTTGTTGCTGCAGGAATTCCGAGTCAAAACATTGGGTTTTGAAAATCTCAGGGACATGTACGCAGGTGATGCAGATTTTGCAGAAGCGTATGAAGCAAATGAGAATCCAGTTCTCAGAGATAGAAGCCCATGGATAGATTATATGATCTAGGAAGGATTGCTGTTCAGAGGCAATCAATTGTGTATTCCAAATTGCTCCATGAGGGAGAACCTGTTGAAGGAAAAACATAGCGGAGGATTGGCCGGACATTTCGGTCATGATAAAACATTCATGAAGCTGAGCGAGTCTTACTTTTGGCCAGGGATGCGGTCAGAAGTCAAGAGATTTATTGACAGATGTAGAGTTTGTTAGCATTCAAAGGGAAAGAAGCAGAATGCAGGATTTTATCAGCCATTGCCCATACCGGAAAGGCCATGGGAGGCAATAAGCATGGATTTTGTATTAGGACTGCCAAAGACACAAAGAGGTGCTGATTCAATCTTTGTGGTAGTGGATAGGTTTTCTAAAATGGCACATTTTATCCCATGCCAGAAGACCAACGATGTGACTCACATCGCAATTTTTTTTTTCAAAGAGATCGTTCGACTTCATGGATTGCCGAAAAGCATAGTTTCGAAAAGAGACACAAAGTTCATAGGACATTTCTAGAGGACGCTATGGAAGAAGCTGGGGACTAACTTGATGTTTAGTTCTGCTTATCATCCTCAGACGAATGGACAAACAGAAGTAGTGAACAGGGGTCTAGGAGACTTGCTGAGGAGCTTAGTGACAGAACACCATAGCAGTTGGGATAGCATATTGCCACAGGCAGAGTTTGCATACAACGATTCAGTGAATCGGAGCACAGGCAGCAGTCCATTTCAGATTGTGTATGGGATGTAGCCGAGAGGAGTTTCTGAACTAAGGGATTCAGAACAGATTTCCACTAGCAGTGCTAGTGCAGAAGAATTCGCTGAAGCAATGAAAGAAATTCACAGCAGGGTGAAGGAGTGACTGTTGAAATCAAGTCAGGAATATAAGCGCAGAGCAGATCAACATCGGCGACAACTTCAGTTTGAAGTTGGTGATCTAGTTCTGGCACATTTGAGGAAGGAAAGGTTCCCAAGGGGAACATACAATAAGTTGAAGATGAAGAAAATCGGGCCATGCAAGGTCTTGAGAAAATTTGGAGAAAATGCTTATGAGATTGAGTTGCCGGAGGGCATCGGAATATCTCCGATATTTAATGTTTCGGATTTATATCCATATAAAGTTGATGAAGCAGGGACAGAAAGTGATGAGCAGCCAGTGATCCAATGGATGAAACAATTGCCAGTTGCAGAGAAGCCACAGATGGAATGCATACTGGACAAGAGAGTGAGTAAGAGGACCAGGAGGAAGCAATACTTTGAGTATCTGGTCAAGTAGAAAAATCACCCAGTGGAAGATGCCAGTTGGGAGAGTGAAGTAGTGATACAAAAGCATGGACATACCATGCAGGAGCTCATGGACAGGAGCCCATGAAAGTTTTCAAGCCGAGGAGTATGATGCAGGAGCATCACCATCACATCAAGCGAGCCAGCGTGGAGTGGAGGACAACTGGACAAACCATCCCAAATTTTTGAAAATGCTTTGGGATTGTTGTGCAAGTCTTTAATGAAGCCATTTAAGATAGGCACACTTATGTATTGTAATGGACCTCGAGCGGATAGCTCTCGTCCTTAGGTAGACAGTCGACATTTAAAATAGTTAATGCTGGTAGATAGAAATTTAATTTTAGATTTGATAGCTTTAGAGTCCAAGAGGGAAAACGGATATAGACACCCTCATTGTATCATTGTATCATTAGATTATCAATTCAGAAGCAGGAGAGCAGAAGAACAAGCAGAGAATTGTATGAAGAACACCCATGTACAAACATTTGAATTAATAGAAGAAAGTTTTGATTCAACTTCATGGTTGGTGTTATTTCTCTGTTTGTTGATATTATGCTCATGAATGTTTGCTTCTTGTCATACATTTGCTTTTATACGCCGTGTATGTGATTTCATGGAGGGATTGAAGTCTGAGAGGAAGAGTGAATGAGTTTCAATTGTTTCTCTATTTGAGCCAGAGGATTCCTGGAAGGAGTGCAGTTGAATTGTCTGCAAGGAGTGCATTGACAGAAGGGTTCAATTAGAGATAGCTTTTGTTCTCATTTCCTCGAAGGTGCAGTTAGGTATAATGCCGTGCAAGGAGTGCGCAGGCCAAGTTAAGTCTCAGAGTTGCGATTCTGAGCAAAGTATCGGAAGACTGCTGCTGCAGGTGTGCATGCAAGGTTTCTTTCTGAAGATTGAAGTTGTGGAAAAGCTCAGGAGGAGTAGGCCTTTGAGCTCACTAAAGGGTAAGTGCAGGGAAGCTGCCGTGGAAAGTCGGAGAGAAGCGTCGCAGGTTGGCGAGCGAGTGAACGATTCTCGTGGGGAGACACTTCTTCGTTTCACAGAACCATAAAAGGAAGAGTGGACGGTCGAAACTCTTTGAGGAGATTTCACTAAGTCTCAAGGGCCGCTGGATATTGCGGAAGTGCAGGGAGGTTATGGCCATATCGGAGTTCAGGCCCGAGAAAAACTGGTGAGCCGTTGGATCAGCGGTTGAAATCCCGTCAGCTGTTAGATTTGTAGGAGTTGCACTAGGGTTAATCTCTAGTGAACAGAGGCATCGGAATTCGGCATTTTGTGAATTCCGGAAGAAAAGAAATCATAACATCCGGAATCGTGATCCACGATATCCTGATAGGATCAGAGCCGTTCATCGTTGGGACACGTGCAGGGGATCTCGAGGAGTCGAAGATCGGAGAATCAGGGTTTTTGAAGACAGGAAACACTAGCTGCTTGGAATCGCGAAACGCGATATCTCGACGGAGGGGTCGTGTGGGCCACAATTAGGATTAGTGGAGGACAGGTGGCATACTATATTGGGAATCGGAGAAAGGCGATACTCAAAACGTTTGTCGTCAGGACTCGCGATCCTGTGAATGTCGAAATCCCGACAGAGGTGACGGGAGGTGGAAAGATCACCCCACACGTGTGCGTAGGTGTATCGGTATATCGGGAGTCGGGGATCAACGAAGTAAGTTGTTGTCGACATCGTAGGTGTCGAAATCCCGATGGAAGGATTCCCGATAGGAATTTGAGGCATTGACATTTAACCCATCGAGTTTCGGGGCATTGTGAAGCACGAGGTGCGTGACCACGAGACTCGCGAAATCGTGAGATCTGGTTTCCTGATCATTTAGGGAGATCAATCGGGGAGTTGCTGTGGGTAAGGAAGGTTCCCGATAGGGGATCTGAAGAACCTTAGAGTTCTTCGGGCCGTGAACGAAAGAAGATCCTGAAGAAGCGGACGTGCCTGCGGGTGCACTGCCGTCATTAGAAGAATGGTTCTTGTATCACTTTGTGGAGTGACCATCATGTCTGATTACTTAGATAGAGTATGGTTTCGAGAGATGATGCAGCTGATGACACTGATGATGATGATGGTTCTCATGATCTAGTCATGATCTAGTCTGTACAACTATGTTGATGCTACTGGGTGAATGATATGTTTTTGTGCTCAAGACCATTATTTGTAATACCTCCCTAGCTAGGAGGGAGTGTTGATATTATGGTAGCTACGGGAGGTATTTACCTCCACGTGTAAAACTGACGAGGATAGAATACTCCGAGAAGCAAGAAGAAACCCTAATGAGTTGGCTAATAACCCTAAAAGACTTGTTGGCCCGAGAAGATAATTTATATTAGGTTATTAGCCTCCAAGAGAAGAAGCCGGCCATAAATAATAATATATACTGAACATACAGATATCCAGAATAAGAATTTGGCCCAAACAGTTAGCCAGAATTAGTATAAATACAGGAGGCCAGTTATCATTCTGGCAGGTAGTCTCAGAATTGAAGAGCAACAACTTGTGTGCACTGCAGTGCCCAGTCTTGTGCGCAAGTTTGAGGAGAGCTGCCATTGTAGCTAGCAGATCACGTTTGGCTTGGACTATCTCTTGGTTAGGGTTGGAACATCTGATCAACTCTTGCTGGTGCGCTATCCTTGGGGAAAGGTATGCTACCCTTTGTTTGGCTATCTAGCCTAGGGTTTGCTTCCAGAGTGATTCTCTGTCAAGGTTAAGGTGCTCGGAGGGTGGCTTCGGCCTATGGTTGGGTGACAATAGAGATATTGTCAATGGTAAAATGAGCACATCCATTATATTCTAACACATAAAAGATTCACCATCACCAAAGTGCTTCCTATGTGATCTTCGTACAAATGTACATGGTGCAACCAAGTTGTTTTGCTCTCCCATACTGAAGTCTTCCAACCTATTGTATGGTATAAGAGCACTGCGATCAATAGTACCATCTTCACGCTCTATATCACTCTAAACAAGGTCTTGGCTTGAAAATATATGCTTGTGTGATAAATTTTGAACAAGGAGGTTCTTGATATGTGAATGTTTTGTCTTGTGAACCATTATGTCAATTATTGCAATATGTCCCTGTAATTCGAGCAAATGGTAAATATATATCAAACAAAATTAAATGAAAATCCATCTATTTTAAATAACAAAAAAAGTCTAGCAACATGAACTTTGATCATAATAAGAGTTTAGCAGCACAAACTTTTATCATAAAATCTTATCAATTTTTCATATTTATAATTTTCCATTTCTTATCATACTTGACTGGATTAAAACTTTACCTTTACCAATTTTGGCCCATTTTCTTAACCTATAACTTTTAACTTTTGTTCATGACTGACATTTTCCTTGAGCTTTTGATCTTTAGCTATTTTAGTTGTTGATCTTTAAATATTTTGTCCATTTAGAATTTGATTGGACCTATCTCTCTCTACAACTAAACTGATATAAGGTTTTAAGTTTTGATTGGACCTAGCTCTTTCCTCACCTAACCTGATATATAAGCTTTTTAAGTTTTGATTTTTTATATAATTTGTCATTTTTTTTTTATATAATTTTTTAACTAAGTATAAGTTGTTTCTATGTAGATATAATTAGTAATCATTTACCTTTCCACATGCCAAAATACATGTTATTTTATTTTTACACATCATTAAAATATATTTAAATGTTAAAGAAAATCTTGCCTAGAATTTTCCTATGGATTTCATTCGCCCACCCCTACATTTCTTGGGTAAATTAACATATATATTTAAATGTTAAAGAAAATCTTGGGCATAATTTTCCTATGGATTTCATTCGCCCACCCCTGCATTTCTTGGGTAAATTAACATATATATTTAAATGTTAAAGAAAATCTTGCCCATAATTTTCTCATAGATTTCATCCACCCACCCCTGCATTTCTTGCTCGTCCAAGTCATAGGTAAATTAGTACATATATTTAAATGTTAAAAAAAGCCCAAAATTTTCCTGTGGATTTCATTCGCCGACCATGCATTTCTTGCTCGTCCAAGTCATGGGTAAATTAACAAATTAGCAGTTCGAGGAGGAAGATTGGATTGAACTACGGGAGTTGGTTTTTGAATCCAACCATGGAAAATTCCAAAAAAATATGGCGTAATAGGGTTTGAAAAATATAAAACGGAATACATTCTTAAGTGTTTTTTTATTTACCAGATTGAGCATATTGTGTTCCTCTTCGTCGCTGCTCTGGAACATGCATGCTCAATTGCTCCCGTTCTCTTTCTTTGCCATTGGTGCCATGACTCCTAGGGCCATCTGCAACGAGGAAATGGTGTTGTTTGGAGACAAAACCACAGAGTAGCCATCAAAGTCCGTGTAGGAGGGCATTTGGTTGATGAGAATTAATGATGGCCTGTTGATCTGGAGGTTGGTAGCTGGAGCAAGTTGCACTCAGAAGCTCGAGGACCGTACTTCGAGAGATCTGTATGACAACAGAAAGGATAGAGGATCGTACTTTCTGACGAGTCAGAAGACATTTGATGTGTAAATGGACATCGAACCCCCGCCAGAAGACTTGCTAGAGAAAAGGCACTCGGGAGGGAAGACTGCTCTCGAGTTAACCATAGTAGTTGACCATGATGCAAGATAAACTCTTGGGATCCAAAATCTTCCATTTGTTATTTTGAATATGAGTCCAAGCCATGCATTCAAAGGTTCTGAGATGTCCAATCGACAATATTCTTTCAATTCATTTGAAAGAGAAGACATTTCACACGACCTTGTAATATAGTTACCAACCTAATGAGAACCGTGAGTTTTTGCTAGAAACCCATATTTTGTGTCAAAAATACTAAAATCAACTCTTAAAGTGAAAAGTGGTTCCATTAGTGACACTTCTTTTTTTTCCCTTCTCGAGGTTAAGATTACAACATTTTGCAACCATGACTTGCAATTTGCTAACAAAAGTCTTAAAATCAACCCTTGAATAAAAAAGTGGTTCTAGTTGTAGCACTTTTTTTTTGAGGTTAAAATTGTAACTTATTTAAAACTATGGTCTTAATAACCAACTTTGTTGCAATCAAAATCTTAAAATCAAACCCCGAGAATATCATTATTTTGTTGGGGGTTAAAATTACTAGTTTGAAATCATGGTCTAAACAATCGACACTATTACGATGGATATTTTAAAATCAACCTCTAAATTGAAAAAATGTGCTTATAATTTTTTATTTTAAACTTAAAATTGCAATATTATTGAAATTATCACCTAAAAAATGACCACCATTACACTCAAAGTCATCTCAATTACCCCCACTCCACCATCCCTTTTTTTTTTTAACAAAAATTTACTCAACTCAACTCATCCTTTCACAAGGTAAATCATTAATATCATAAATTTAATTCAACAATCCGTTTATCTAGTTGTGATATCAACTCGTCAATTTTATAAAGGTCTAACACTAATCCAAAAGTCAAAGTTGCGCAATACGATGACTTGCAATTTATCACACCTAACTTTAATAATCCTTGCGACTAGCTGATTGTTAATTGTTAAAGTTAGACCGAAAATCAAACGATACACATTTCTTAACATGATAAAATTGTCATTTGTTGATATATAATAATTATGAAATCAATACTAACAACTATCAAAGAATTTAAATAAATACATGCATCATATGAAGTCTTAAATAAACATTAGTTTTCCTGCATACTTCCAGGATTCCTTCCCATAGTCCCTTCCATACTTGGTTCAAGGTGGAGTTACCATAAACATATTATTGCAGCAACTCCTGGCATTTTATTACCCAAAGAACTGCTTAAGTTGAGGGTGCATGGGTGATAGTAAATTCTGTCTTTCTTGATCAATATTGTGGTTTAAAGGAAGGACAAATTATAAAAAGAAGATACTATAGTTGTACCTTTGATTTAAAAGTTTATGTGATAATAACCCTATCAACTAAATGATTTGCAAGATAGATGTGCTTCGGGCCCTCTTAAGATCCATAATTTTATTGTAAGACGATGCATAATTTTTTTTTGTTTTTGTTTTCAATCAATAATTTAAGTGTGATCTGTCTCTAAACAGAGAACAACGCAACCCAAAGTTATCTAACCAATTGGTAAAGATTTGGTTAAGTCCAGCGTTTAAGAATTAAAGTTTTGAGAGTGGGGCGAACTCGTTAACACAGATACTAATATTTCAGAGGGTTGGTAGATAGCAAACCCTATTTTGTAAACAAATTAACCTATTAAAATAACAAACTAAATAATGCTAAATTTACAGACCCAATTCAAAAAATTAAGACAATTTGCAAACAAATCAACCTATTAAAATAACAAACTAAAGAATGCTAAATTTATAGACACATAATTCAAAACATTAGGACAAGAAATATGATTTGTAATGCTCACTTTCTATTACTTTGAAAAGAAAGGATCACAAAGTAGTGTGCTCAAAACTATAATTGTCACACTATCCCATTGAACACCTTGCCTTATTTTATAAGTATGATTTGTAATATTCACTTTCTATTACTTTGAAAAGAAAGGATCACAAAGTAGTGTGCTCAAAACTGTAATTGTCACACTATCCCATTGAACACCCTGCCTTAATTTTATAGACTAAGAAGAGGCCAAGCTTTGCAATAATTATGGAGCATCCTTGTGTTCCCAGGGTTTGAGAAGAACCTCAGCCCTAATTCTGCCTAGAATAGTGCACCCAACTTGCATGTAAAATTGATCTAGGATAGCATGCCTATTTTCTTTACAGTCAATTCCTCTCTCTAGGAGAATTCTATTGCTATAGATTTGGCCTTGTACTTCTATGCTTTGAACAACAACATGCTTGATCTTGAACAACCACTTGGAACCATTTATTGGTTTCCCCAATAGTCTAGGAATAATTTCCCAAACATCATTTTTTAGGATGGATTTATTATCTATTATGGTAATCAACCATACTTGCATAACAATTGCCTCACTGGAAAGGATTTGCATCAACAGTATATGTAGGAAATTTCCTAGGGGATGACTCACTTGGAAATAAGATTTTGATGCTCCTAGTTTCTCTCGTGCCTCTTGCAAAGGTTGGGTAAGACACCTTGGCTTCCTCGTTGAACTAGATGGTAAAAATGGTATGATTTGATGTTAATCAAATCTCTCCTTGACAAAAGGTTCATAGTCACTTGTATCAGTTTATACTTGCTCTTCTATTAGCATGCTTTTAGCTCTTCTATTGGTTCTAGATGAAAGGAAGTAGTTTGGTATTGGAAGGATGCAACAATAATGTAAATAATATCATATACATGCTCTTTGGCACATAATAGCTAAACATAACAATTACTAAGTTAATTCCATTTGTTTATTAAATATTTCTCTATGTAATAACAACATTTAGCAAATATATTATAATACTTGTTGATTGAGTGATTTCTATCTCTTAATGCCCTTGATGATCTCCGTCACCAAAGGTTGAGTGAGTATTAAAACCCTATGGTCCAATCCATTGAATAGTCTCTTGAGCTCGTTGTGAAGGGGCCTCTATTCCTTCATTGGAACCTTCAATTGAATTTGATTTTGTTGTAATCCATGGATCAACACTAGTGACAACAATATTTTATCTCGCTTGAACTTTTATGGAAGGCTCTTGAGACTTGAAAAACCATGCATTTTCATAAAATATAACATCTCGACCTATAGTGGTATCCCTTGGTAAGCCTTGAAGGTCTCATTGTAACTAACAAAAATACCTTTTATGTTAGAGGGTTCAAATTTAGTCCTATTCTTATTAGACAAATGAATATAACTATGAGAACCATAGACTTAAACTTGTGATCCTTGGGGACTAGTAAAGGATTCTTTTGGTCTCATGCCCTTCAATGTCCTAGGAGGACACTTGTTCAAAGTACATACAGTTGTATTGCATGCCTCTACCAAAAGACACATTGACAAATCCATGTTATGGATCTTTGTTTTGGTTATATTTTTGATGGATTCATTCTTCCCCTTTGTAACCCCATTATATTGTGAGTTGTAAGGCACTGTTAACTCTCTTGATCTCCACTTTTTTGCAAAATGCATCAAAGTGCTTGGAGTTCTAATTCAATGTCAAATCTCAACACTTTAATTTCCTTGCATGTTGGCTTCTCAACTAAGGTGGTGAACTCTTGAAACTTAGAGACTCTTGACCCCCACTTCTCTACAAAGTGCATTTAAGCACTTCCCTGCATGTTTCTTAACCAAGGTGGTGAACTATTGAAACTTAGAGATGACTTTGTCTTAGTCTTCATAAAGTAAATCTAGGATTTGTTTGAGAAATCATTCATGAAAGAAACACAATACAAGCCACTTGTCAAAAACATTGAAGACATAGATCAACATATATGTGAATGAATTAGATCAATAATATCTCTTAATTTGTGTTCGGTCAAGTAGTGTTGGCATGTTGGTCAAGTGCTCAACTTTTGCATGCTCATGTCTTCTTGATCTTGAAGTTTGGAAATCCTTGTACAATGTTCATCAAGAGAAGGAATGATCCATGGTGCATTTGATCCAATCACGTGTGTCATAATTTACACAAATTATTGTTTTCATGAACTAAAGCACCACACTTCATTGGATCAACAAGTCACATTTCTACGTGCCACCTTATCACACCCCTTTAGCCAAAACTTGACCATGCTTATGGTTGTGAACTTTGATAATAACTAGTTGATTCTCCAACTTAGGGATGCACCTAAGGTATATTATGGATGAAATTGAAAGAAGATTCTTAGTCATAAACTAACTCAATAACATCACCTAATGGCATGCAAAAAGATATTCCAGTCTATTTATGAGGTACATGGCATCATCATCCAAGTCCCCCTGTATGCCAATGTTTGGTGCTTGAATTTTGTTGAAGCCTTCTTGTTGAATTTCATGTATCTTGTTGGTCCATTGTCCACATACTATATATTAGAGATGGTGTTAGTGGAAAAGCACAAACCAATGGAGAAAGTTGTATTAAATTTGGATGCTAACTCACCAGTGGAGTGGAAGCTATTTCACTACTTGCAAAATGTGTTTGTTGTTATTTGTTGTACTTAGCCTTCTTGGGACGTTGAGATGCATAGTGGTCCATCTTGTGGAGATTCAAACACTTTAGATGACTTGATTCTTTCTTCACCTCGTCTGAAGAACTTTAATCTTCCTTTGTTTGACCCTTCTCTGGTCCTCATTTCTTACCTCCTCTCCTTGCCTTCTTGACGAGGGCTCATCATGAACGATGTGGAGGGTCAATGTTGGCTGAGCTGAAAATTCTACGAAAAAAATCAATGGCCAACTATGTTGACAAACAACACTCGCTAGTAGAATCTAGGAATCAAAACCAAGCAGACAAAACCTTCATATTCCGAAGTCACTAGTTGGTGATGAATTCCAACGTCGCGAAGTCGAGACAAGAAGGGGCTGGGCTAGAGTGGAAAAGTTACATTGACGACCTGCTTAACGGACTTACACCTTGGTGCAAGCTCCCACACATAATCATGGGTATACCCTCCAAGGAGCTCGAGTGAGTCTGGCCAACATCGATTCTAGGTACCGTGGAGACTTGCCCCTCCACAGTCACCTTGTGTAAGACCCTAAGAAGATAGGCTACTTAAGTTACCACAAACAATAGTGATTCCCAGGGAAACAATCAACAGTCCGATCCACACGCAAGGGCAGGGTATCGAGCCCAAAATAAACTTGAGAGGCTTCCACTAATCATTGTGGGTATACCTTCAAGAGACCCCCATAATACGTGCAATCTCTACACTGAGACCAACAAAGCAGGGTGATTAACTCTGCCAATCTCAATGCGACCTCAGGTTTGACCCTTGTGTGAGAAGGGCTTCCCAGGACAAAATGTTTCAAATGGATTTGAACACTCCCTATCACAAGATACTATTGTGTGTTTTATGATTTGGAGAGTGTGTCTCACAGCCTACTCTAAATCTCTAGCCTAGCTAATGTTGGTGTAAAAGAGCCCTAGAAAAAGTTACTAGTTAAATTTTAGAGTTTCGCAATATTATTAAAGGATGTTGTTACTCAAGAGGGAGATGAGAATGAAACCAATGTGGTGTAAGACTTTGACCCAATAACATGGAAATAGAAATGAATAATGCAAACTTTCGTTCAATGAATTCTATCTACAGTAGGGAGAAAGTATTTTTCTGGAACATTGCAACTACGATGTACAATTCTTTTCTTTGAATATAGTACCAAACAATCATCAACAATGTAATTTCATTATTTGTTCTTTTTCAATGTTTCAAATGCCAATATTTCCTGCATAAATGATTGCTTAAAATACTAAAAAGACTTTAATTTTTTCCTTTCGAGAAACCAAAACAGAGATGTAACTAAGGAAGGATAAGCAAGGAATGGAAATAAAGCACTCAACAAACACCCAATCGATCTTTCAATGGAGATAAAAATAAAAATTGACAAGAAAATGTCTCTTCAAATATGAATAAGAAATGTTTTTCTAATCATTAAGCAATCCAGAAGATGTAACCAACCTACAAATCCAAATACAAACCAAGAACTTTAATCGAGCAAGCACTCGGATGCAAGTCCAGAGATTATATCCTTGTCAATAAAAATAAAAAACAAAGATTGAAAAAAGATCAAAAGAGAGGTATTCGATCTCCGAAACCAATCAATATCAAGCTGAAACAATCATAAGTATTCAAGAATTGACATTAAAAATCCTTGTCCAGCTGACTAAAGCAAAACTGGACAGCAGTATAGGCCAAAACCCAAACCAAATTTTTTTTCAAACGCTACCGCAGGTGGGCAGTATAACATAGTGCATAAATGGATGATTTCCGCAAGCCATAAACATGCAGGGTGCGGAAATCCCGCGTTGAAACAAACCACCAGGGTGCGGAAATGAATGGTTTTCGCAGGCTATCTATAAGGTGCAGTGCAGATGTGTTTGAAAAATCAAGAAATTTGGGGGAAAAGGCAAAACATCTAGGTGGAATTTTAAACCCAGGGAGAGTGAATGGGTCTCCCAGAGACTCAGATATTGATATCAAGTAAAAAGAATAGGTCAAAATAAAACGACCAACAAAAAACCACAATCAAGTTGTCTTCCCCAGTGGAGTCGCCAATTTTGTTATTGGGTAAATCGGTAGATGCAGACATGAACTAATCCCCCTAGATCCACCTAGATCTAGAACAAAACAAGACGGGACAAGACGCTTTCCCTAAGTTGCAATCATTGAGTTTACTATCCAAAGGGGAATAAATGACATTCCTTATGAATCACTTCCTTATATCTTTGTTATCCCTGCTTCACTTCAGTGCTCTTGTAGAATCAGATCTGTGACAACACAAATCAACCAACGTGCAAGTGTAATATACCATATATAAAATGTATGCAGAACATAAGTAAAATGCTAGTAATGGCAAAATAACAACAATATAACTAGAACATTCACCACAATAACATTGAAATGATATAAGAATAACAACATAAATAACACTTTGAATCTGAAAGAAATGTTCACAGGCCTCTTCGAGGGGGAAACCTCTAGTTGAGCAGAGATCTATTACAATAATATCCAAGCTAGGGTTCTCATACCCTCGACTCCTATTTATACTAAAAATAAGCATCTAGAGGAAGATCCTTCTAGAAGCGGAAGCTTCTATTAGGTCTTCTTACATCCTCCTTATTCTATTTTATTGAAAGGCCTT
>JASDQU011508758.1:3475-22547 GCA_032191745.1 Picea mariana
TTTTTTTTTCTAAGATTTTATACAACAAACTTAAAGAAATTTCTCTCAACTAAGAGCTACTTATGACCTAAGTGAACTGCAAAACTTATGAAACAAAAGACTTTTCCCCAGCTAACGATGCAGAAACACACCCTTCAACCAAAGAAGAAAATGAAAAGAGATTTTTATTTTATTTAAGAGCTAATAAAGCAACAAAGGGAAAATACCGACAAGCAACAAAACCAAGAAAACAAATTCTATCTTAAAGTGCATATCGCAAAGAATTAGAGTAAAGAATCACACAATGGCAAATAAAAAAACAAAGACTCTCACGCTTGTCTAGAAACCAAAAAGATTTTTTTTTTCTATTTTTTGTCAACTATCAACTGAGAAAAAGAAGGCTAAGGGTAAGATGACCTAACCTACTGACTACTCAAACCTGGACTCAAACACCTGAGAGGAATACTTCTTATCAAAGGAGGGGATGGCTACCTCACCCTGAACAAAAGGTAACCTGTCAAGCACGCGACTGTCACTAAAATAGCACGCGTGCAAATGCATGCTGAGCAGAGACAGGAAGCATGTACATGCGGGATGACCTTGTACAGGCCGCGTGTATGTCTAAATTATAAGGAAAAAGAAATGAAAATAGGTAGTCCAGACCAGGAAGAGGCCTCTGGTATTGATAACCAGGGTCCCTTGAAAGCTTGGATGCTCTTTCTAACCGAAAAGACAAATAATGCAAGGAATAATAAGGAGAAAAAATCAATCTGAGATAGGACTGTGAACCGACAAGACTCAGACAGGATTCCAGAAAACCCCCTAAGAATGTATAATTCTGATAGGGAAGAGGAGGATTGCCTCTAAGGTTCTCTGAACTCCTACACGCTACTGCTATATCTACATCTAGTGTTCAAATGTGGGTTGTAAGAGGATAGGGCGTGGGTGCATGCGTGCAGGCCTTCTGCAGGTCGCGTGTACTTCTGTGTGTCCCGAAAACTAGTGTCAGGCTAAAGTCAAGGAAAGCTGGTATGGAAAACCAGACTCCCTGCTAGCTCAGACCTTACAGAAAAAGACAGGCAAAGAAAAAACATAAAACCTAATCTTTAAACTACCCAAAAAACTCAAATAAATCCAGGAACCCTAAAGAGTATTCTCCCTAGTATGGTCGCCAATTCTGTTGTTGGGAAAAATACCCTACGGACTAGCAAACTAGGGTCAAACTTGCATGCAGATTTTGACTGAAAAGAAACTACTATTTAACCTACAACCCAAGATTTAAACCCCTCTTTCACAGTAAATGCATGGAAAAGGACCACCAACCTTATTACCGACGTTCGATGTAGATCCTCCATTGCGCTTTGATCACTTGCTTGCATTGCTCCTTCCACAGATGACCTGCACTCAAGACAAACAACAACTACGCATGCATGCTACTTCTATACTCAAGGGTTAGAAACCAAGCATAAATTCATCAAATCATAGACAATTCATAGATTGGGACGGGAAAAGTATTCTTTTTATTACTGAAAGTGAATCAACTTACAACAAAGCTGAGACCGACCACCGCTCCTTGAACCTGATCCTAGGCTCCTCTTCTTCTGTCCTCCAACTTCTTTGCGTTAAATCTCCTTTGGAATGAGGAAAGGATAAAGGGTTGGGACAATGGATTACATAAATGGGCAGAGTTTCTTCGCTATATTTTTTCCTCTTCCAAATGGTACCCCTACCCCTTCTTTTATAGGCTAGAAGGAGCTAGGGTTTTGGATGAACCCTCGGCCATGCATGGCCGAGAGTTTTAGTTAACTAACCCATAGATTTTTGTTTCGTCGACAAATTTCCTTTTTTCATGATTTTTTAGGTACATGTGGGCTATAGTGAGTTAGCTAGCGTGCACACGCGTGCAGTAATGGGTTAGGGCACGTGGGCCTTGACATAAGAGGATTTTCAAAGAGTTGTTCAACAGAGTTTTGGCAAAGAAGGTATATGAGTTGGCCTGATGCCAGGTAAGCATGTGTGGTGCAATTTAGGGTTATAACACCATCTCCTTCTTTGGTACCTAACGGGAGACACCTATGGACTACTTACGAAATCTTCCTATGCATCAAAATTTATTGCTGAGTAAGGAGGTGAGTGGTGTCTATGAGTTCTGCTATCACTTCTTGAATAACCAGCTCTTCCACGATCATCTCTTCTTTCACGAAACCTTCCTTCTTCCCCTTGCTCGAAGTCATTCCTTGTTTTCCTATGCAATTGGTTTAAGATCTACAACACTCAAGCATTTATCTGACTTTTCTCTCTCATCAACCTCTCATTGTCTTATTTGTATCTTTTCTCTTCTATTTTCAGGCTTCTTTTAATGTTTCTTTCTCTCCTCTTCCCTTGCGTTCATTGGACTCCGTCTCTGCATTACCAACTCTGGTATTCTAGCCTTCAGCCTCTCTATCATGGTTGGAGTCTCCCTTACCTTCTTCCATCTCTTGAATCTCCATTCTGAGATGATATGTTTAAATCTCTTAATTCTGCAAAATGTGCAAGTGACCATTTGGTTAGAATTATGCATATAAAGAAATTTTCCAAACAATGCTACAGGTCCTTTTTTCTTCTTAGTTCATGAAATATATATCATCATTCTCCACAAAATAACAGTGTCCTGTCATCCTTGGCTAATACAGAATTTCATTCTGCGCATGGGGCCGGTGTTAGGACCAAGTCCTACAGACTTTGACCTTCGTCTTTTCTCTGTTTTCAACTCTTTTTTCCTCTGAGAGTTACCCTTTGCTGAAATATCCATTAGCTCCACCACAAAGATAGGACGGTCAATATTTAATCTCCCATCAAATGGATGACCCTGCCCCCATATGGAGGCTTCACGAGATCAATGGTCTGTGACCTAATCAAGTGTTGGGATAGATGATCCTCTATTAATTCGGTGCTCCGGGGGTCCGGGAAATTCAGTTCTCGCTCTGCTCAACTCCCCCGGAGTGAAAATTCTTTGAAGTGCTTACCCTATCTTTCCACTGCTTTATCCAATGGTTGAGAAAGGTCCCGAAGGGATCCTAAATCGACAGTCTATGTGCCTTCGCGACTTCAAGATTCAACACTTTTCCCTTTTATATACTTGAAAATCCCTGGAGTACCAGGTCTTCAGACTACAATATCTATTGACACATGTCTTCTGGGAGCAACAGTCGATATGTACTCCGACCTTCGGGCCTTTGGGAGTTTCCACACTGGCACACTCCAATTCTCCAAAACTATAAATTCCCTAGTTGGGCAATCTGCTGACATAGGTATTCCTTAACGAATCGTCCAAATTAACTCTGGAATTTAGGCTTTGAGAGATTTTCTTTCATGTAGCATGAGGGATCGCTTCTCTCGGAGTGTCGATCCTTTGAACCACCATGAGATCTACGACTGACATTCATTCTCACATAGATATGATGGTTGAGAATTAAACGTACTCAACATTTTGCTTCACCTTCATCGGATGACCCTTGTTCACCTACCCTATGATCCAACGATCCCGGATCTTTCTTGATCCCACAGTGGTGATCGCTCCTAAATTCGAAAAGGATGGTCATGATCCTTCGATCCCTTATAAAGGATCTTTGACATTCTTTATCCTACGTAGACTCCACAACACCATTCCTCCTAATCTTTTCAACTTGAAGGTCGAAATTCAATCTCAACCATGAGACTGTGACCAACAGACCCAACCCATACCGGCCCAGTGTTTTAACCACAATATTTGATACCAATTTGTAACATACCCCGCCACCCACAGGCCGGGGTATGCTACCTTCAAGCCCACCCTTGGAATTCTTTCCCTTACTGATACATTTTTAAATTAATAAGGATGCAAAAAATAAAATATCTAATGACATGCACAACAATAATCAACAAGCATTCATATTCTAAAGATTTAATTAAACGATCAATAAATACACAGTGGAATACATTCATATACAGGTAAATAATACCATAAAAGAGATCACTTATCTTTATAAAGAATACACGAACTGGTTGCCGACCAAGGATGTTCCACCCAACTGTAGACACTAGTATTCCAAATATCAACAACAGTGTCACCCCCAAGCTAGGGCTATGAATCCACAAGGACGGTTTGAGAGTGTTACTTGGCTTTCCAAACGAGTCAACACTCAAGCTCTCATAGGCTTTTCCAAAACTCACGACAATCCAAGTACCCATCTCTCTTCTACCTAGCCTGCACCACCCAAGAGAATGGACCTCCACCCTTCTCTGCCACGCAGTCCCTCAGGAAGTCCTTCTCCTTCTAGGGCTCCAACACAACTAGTCTAGAATATCCATGCTATAAATCTCAAGACTCGTAGCTATGAATGATGTTGGACACATGCCAACACATCTCAACATGTAGGCCTCAAGTCATGGCTAGATTACACTAGTGACCACTACAACCAAAAATACCATGGCTACTCTTTTCCAGTTCGTTTCCCTTTACCCAAGCCAATACATAGATGAGGAAGGATGAATGAGTGATAGGTAAGAATGGAATGAAATAACGAGTGAATGAGCGAGTGAACAAATGAACCACTTAGCAAGTGAACAAGTGAATGAGTGAACCCCCCAATAGACCAGGGGTGGGTTTAAGTATTTCATGGGGAATCAATAATGTCCTGGCCTCCCCCAAGAAGCTCATGTAACTTATCCACTCCCTTAGAAAAAAGGGTAAATACAATAGGAAATAAACATTTATCCCCTCAATCCCCCTCTCTTGTGGAATCATAGCCGCCTATAACTCTAGTCCTTGTCCGTCTAGCAGCCAATTATGTGTTTATTATTAATAATGATCAAAACATCACATTTCGTAGGCACATTGGCCTCTTTTAATTGTTTGGGCCCTCTGGCCTCTTGAAAATTAACAAAATACATTATTTAATATGGGGCTCAAAACCTGGGGTGTTACAAAATGCTTGCCTAGGAATCGTATGATCTCCAAATTGAGTGAGTCGTGGATTTTGTATTTTATTATTTTACATCTATTCATACCTTTAGTTATGCATTTTCAAACCAAAAACCCTCTACTATGCATAAATTTTAAAAACTCTTTTGTAAATGCAAAAAAAATGCATAAAGGGAAAAATGCTTCAAAATGCATGAAACTGGGGCATGATGAAAATGCATGGCCAAGTCTTTACACATATGCAATTTGAGTGATTCAATATTTTGAGGGCATGTTAGATAATTTTACACCTGTCTATATATTAAGATTTTCATTTGCAAACATAAAATTGGTTGTTGTGTAAAAGAGATAAAGTCTACCTTGTAAATTGAGAGACCAAAATAGTAGAGGGTGACATAATGGAAATGCATGCCCATGATTCTATATAGATAAAAATTTAGTGATCTAATATTTGGGGTGAATTTAAGAAAATTTAAAATCTATATATTGTTACACATGAAATTTACACACCTAGGTACCTCACCCTAAGTGTCGTATGTGTCATATAAGTGTCTCATACACCTTGACACCATGGAATAACCTATGTCACAATCCCTATTCAATGTGGAGGAGAGATATATTACATGAAGGCCAAAATATCAAGTGCACATGAATTATTACTAATATTCATGAAAAAGAAAGTAATTAACTGTGAGAATCAACCTCACATTTGGTTTCCTATTTTTTAGGGAAGGTGGAGGATCTCATGTATGGTTGAAATATTTCCTCCTTAAAATCCTTGAGAAATATTTCCTCCCTAAAATCCTTAAGAAATATTTTCTCCCTAAATATCTTATAGATCCCTTTTTTAGTGGATCTGATGAGAGATCCTCTCCATGGTGGTTAAGCCTCCAAATACTATATAATGAGGGCTTTCCATGGAGGAGTAGGGATGAAAGAGTTTAGAGATACCAAACTTATGATCTCATGAGAAGTGGAGACTTTAGGATATCAAACATATGATTTGGAAGCTTTGTGCAAGGGCTGGATGAGGAGGACTTGGAGAAGCTATTGTGACTTCATCAATGGTTTGTAAGTATCTCTTTTGAGTTCTCATTAATGCATGTGCTTGGCATGTTTCCTTCAATATTGTGTACATTTGCATGAGCTTGTCTTTTGGATAAATCTAGCTTTAAACTAATCATGGTAGAATAGGAAGTATGCTTTATCTTCATTGTTTATTGGATTGATTGACTCATTGAAGGACTTGGAGATCAAGCTCAACTTGGACTGAGCAAGAACAAATTTCATAAAAAGGTACTCATACTTTCTTCCTCTTACCTATTGACTAGTTTAGCTATGTTTAAAGGAAAGTCATTGTTCAAAGTTATCACTTTTCTATCTAGGTCATAGGGGTCTAAGATCCAAGAGGGAATTCACCTGTTCGCAGGCATACCTATGCTCAGAATACGATCTGAATCAAATCATGGACACCGATCAATGCACTGTGGATCCATGAAAAATATTGACTAAGGATATGGCCACCAAAGATACAATGTGTATCCATACCACCATGACATGAACTAATCGTAGCCACGAAAAATACACAGTTGAGCTACAAGATGAAAAAACATAGCCACAAACCAATACAAAGTGGATCTATGTGATAGTATATAAATAAATATGCTCAAATGATCTACTTTTGCAGCCTCGGTAAATTAGATATCAGAGTGAACACTCAACCCAGGGTCTTCTTACCAACCCCGATGTGGTACAAATCTAGCCATGGGAATAGATGTTTTGATGTCGAAATGGTAGAAACCACTTGATTACCGGTCATTAAGGTAAATCGTTAACAAGTGTGAGAGAAATCACTAGTGATATCAATGAATCCAAAGGTACCCTAGTACATTCCAATGAATTTGAATAAATGAAATGAAGTCGAACATTCATGGAATCATTCGATCAGAGGTCAATGGTGTAAACCCACTTTGGAGATCAACTTGGACTGAGCGAGGATAAACTTCGTAAAAATGTACTCATAATTTATTCCTCTTCTCTATTGACTAGTTTAGCTATGTTTAAAGGAAAGCTAGTGTTAAAATATAACACTTTTATGTCTAGGTCATAGGGGTCTAATATCCAAGAGGGAATTCACCTATCCACAGGGGAATTTCTATTGTAGGAAAATTCCCCTGCGGACAGGTGAATTTCTATTGTAGGAAAATTCCCCTGTGGACAGGTGAATTCCCTCTTGGATCTTAGACCCCTATGACCAAGACAGAAGAGTGATAACTTTGAACATTGAATTTCCTTTAAAGATAGCTAAACTAGTCAATAGAAAAGAGGAAGAAAGTAGAAGTAACTTTTTACGAAGTTTATCCTCGCTCAGTCCAAGTTGAGCTTGATCTCCAAGTCCTTCAATGAGTCCTGCAATCCAATAAACAAGGAAGACAAAGAATACTTCCTATTCTACCATGATTAGCTTAAATCTAGATTTATCCAAAAGACAAGCTCATGCAAATGTACACAATATTGAAGGAAACATGACAAGCACATGTATTAATGAGAACTCAAAAGAAATACTTACAAACCATTGATGAAGTCACAACAACATCTCCAAGTCCTCCTCATCCAGCCCTTGCACAAAGCTCTGAAATCATATGTTTGATATCCTAAAGTCTTCACTTCTCATGAGATCATAAGTTTGGTATCTCTAAAATCTTTCATCCCTTCTCCTCCATGGAAATCCCTCATTATATAGGATTTGGAGGCTTAACCACCATGGAGAGGATCTCTCATTAGGTCTAGTAAAAAAGGGATGTCTAAGATATCTAGGGAAAAACCATTTCTTAAGGATTTTAGGGAGGAAATATCTCTCAAGGATTTTAAGGAGGAAATATTTCAACCATCCATGAGATCCTCCACCTTCCCTAAAAAATAGGAAACCAAATGTGAGGTGGATTCTCATGCTTAATTACTTTATTTTCATGAATATTAATAATAATTCATGTGCACTTGATATTTTGGCCTTCATGTAATATATCTCTCCTCCACATTGACTAGGAATTGTGACATAGGTTATTCCATGGTGTCAAAGTGTATGAGATAGTTATATGACACTTATGACACTTAGGGTGAGGTACCTAGGTGTGAAAATTTCATGTGTAATAGAATGCCCCCTAAAGTGTGAGGTCGGAAGAGATAATGATGGCTGAAACACTTTACAAATATTTAATGCAAGGGTGTGGATTCAGAGAACCTAGAAGAAGCTTCAAAGAACCATCAACCAATATTAATATATGTTCCATTTCCGAGGTAGGCATACCTATGCTCGGAATATGATATGACTCAAAGCATGGCCGCCGATCAATACACTGTAGATCCATGAAAAATATTGACTAAGGATATGGCCACCAAAGATACAATGTGGATTCATACCTCCATGACATGAATTGATCGTAGCCATGAAAAATACACAATGGAGCTATGAGATGAAAAAACATAGCCACGGACCAATACAAAGTGGATCTATGTGAAAGTATATAAATCAATATGCTCAAATGATCTCCTTTTGAAGCCTCGGTAAATTAGATATCAGAGTGAACACTCAACCTAGGGTCTTCTTACCAACCTCGATGTGGTACAAATATAGCCACGTGAATAGATGTTTTTATGTCGAACATGGTAGAAACTACTTGATTACCGGTCATTGAGGTAAATCGTTAACAAGTGCGTCGGAAATCACCAGTGATATCAATGAATCCCAAGCTACCCTAGTACATTCCAACGAATGTGAATAAATGAAATGAAGTCGAACATTCATGGAATCATCCGATCAGAGGTCAATGATGTAAACCCACTGTCAAAAAAGAGGAGGCCTACCATTGAGGCATGCTGGTCCCAAGGTACTAACTGGTTTCTAAGTCTAATTCCTGGATGATGTGTTGAAGTCGACATGAAAAAACTCATTGAAGGAGGGCCTTTATGTATCCCCCATCAACAACACGAAACTGACATAGATATGTAAGGTGGTGAATTAAATGAGTATGGAATGACACGAGTAATGAAAATTGGTAATATTGCAGATGGATGGTTTGAAGTGAAACTTCCCTTGAACATGATGAGGCACAACAACTGACTTGAAAGCATTGACTCAACGATTACCAAAATGTAATGTGACAACAATAAGAGAACTCTTCGACTAGACAAAAAAGTATGGAGACACATGGAATTGGTATGACTCAGAGAAAAGAGGATTAACCAACTATAAGATAAGACGCAAACAGGTTGTTGTTGGGAAATAATACCCTACAGACTAACAAGCTAGGGCTGAACTTGTACAATCTTGGGAAATAATACCCTACGGACTAACAAGCTAGGGATGAACTTGTACGCAGATCATGACCTCAAAGAAAAAACTCTTAACCTATCACCCCAATACTCAAACCCTTTTTTCACACACAAGCATGGAAAAGATCTACTAACCTTTTTCTATCTATGTTTGATGTAGATCCTCCATTGTGCTTTTATCCGCTTGCTCTCGCTACTCCTTCCAAAGACAATCTTGCAATCAAGACAAAACACTACGCATGCATGCTATTCTTCTACCTAAGGGTCAGAGATTAAGCATAAATCAAATAAAATATGTATTACTCGTGCATTGGGATGGGAAAAGTATTCTTTTATTAATCTCAAGATGAATCAACTTACAATGATGATAGAGATCGGCCACCGTTCCTCGATCCTGATCCTGGGCTCTTCCTCTTCTTTGTCCTCCAAATGCTTTGCTTGAATTCTCGTTTAGGCTTGAGGAAATGCTAAAGGGTTGGGACAAATGGATTCGGAAATTGGGCAGAGTTTCTTTGCTATCTTTTTCCTCCTTCCAAATAGTACCCCTACCCCTTATTTTATAGGCTAGAATGAGCTAGGGTTTTGGACAAACTCTCGGCCATGCATGGCCGGGAGTTTCATTTAACTGACCCATAGATTTTTGTCCCGTCGGCAACTTTCCATTTTTTGTGATTCTGAAGGAAAACACGGGTTGTAGTGGGCCTTCTACCATTTGCCCGCGGGCTGTAGTGGGCCTGCTAGTGTTTGCCCGCGGGCTGTAGTGGGCCTGCTAGCGTTTACTTTTTAAAAATGGAGTTTTTAGAAGAGTTATTCAGTAGTTTTTTGGAAAAGAAGGGATATGGGTTGTCCTGATGCCAGGTAAGCATGTGTGGTGCAATTTAGGGTTATAACACAGGTGCCATGTTCAAGGGAAAAAAAAACTTCCATAAAGGATTCTAAAAAAACTTGACCCACTTCCTTCAATTCCCCCCCCCACCCAAATAGATGAATACCTCTTTTTAATTTAATGAGCTTGAGGAGGATAACACATGATCAATATAACTCACCTTTGGAAATTTCCTTTTCCTTTGTTTAACGAACTATAAGAAGTAACGGTTCATTCCTATATGGGCCATTCAATATGTAATTGTTTAACGAGTCCAGAGAAGGAAAACGCAGTGGTTTTTCAAGTTTAGAGAGTCTAAAAAGAACTAAAAGGCGACTCCAGGTTTGTCCTTTTTTATAATTTTAGTCTTGCGAGGCTGAAAAAGAGATAAACTACCACTCTAAAGATGCCCTTTTAGACCTTTTAACGAGTGTGAAAGGAAGCAAGATCACTCAAAAATCTTTTCATGTTTAGAGAGTCTAAAAAGAGTTTAAAGGAGAATCAAAGGGGTTCCTTTTTCATATAACCTTTACGAGTCTGAAAAAACAATAAAAGTCTACTTGGTTACATTCTCATGTTTTTTTTAGCGCGAGAAAGAATAAAGAATAAGCTCGGAATTGGTTTCATTTTTACACAAGCTTGAAACAAAATTAAACTATGCTTGTAAATTCCCAACATAATCTCCAAAGGTTTGGATACCCATGGATGGTTGGTACTCTACCCCCATCTTGAGAAGCTAGCATCGTAACTCCATAATGATAATCAAAGGCTGGAGACATGCCCCCACAAGCTTCAATTCATTCCCCAACTTTGAGGTTGTCGCCAATTTCTCTACTAGATGGAGAAAAATGATAAGGGTGGATGAAAGGAAGGTTCAAATATGAGACCTAAAGAAAGAATCGACTTGGTATGAGAGGTGTCTGTTTCATTTTTTAACAAGCTTGACACAGGAAAATAACTATTCTCAGGGCTCCAAGTTCAATCCCTAGATTTCTATTTGATTTTTTAATGAGCTTGATACATAGAGGAAAAACTATGCTCATGAACTTTGTTTCATTTCTTAACAAGCTTGCTACAGAGAAGAGAAACTATGCTCTAGGCTCTGGGTTCAATCCCCAGATTTCTGTTTCATTTTTTAACAATATTTCTACAAAGAGGAAAATCTATGCTCATTGTTATCACATAAACTTGTCAAATCCTTTGAGGTTTGTGTTTTATACCTAAGTTTGTATTTTTTCCTGTCTATCCTCCTTTTTCACATCAATTCTTAAGTTTTTCCCTTTCGTCTTGTAGTTCGCTCTACATCTACCCTCGATCATTTGAGCGAACTTTTGTTCTGTGTTTTCATACCCGATAAATCTCAGCCCTAAGATTTCTTGTTTTATCTAAGCTGATCACTTCTCTGTTTAACTCTGTCACTAATCATTTTTTTTCCCGAGCCCTCAGTTAGACGTCCAGGTAATTGTTCATAGAAAACATAACCATAAGCACAAGCGCAACACTTAGAGCGGGCTGGTATGGACTTAAATCAAGCAAAAGGCATTTTTAAACTTTCAACGATGAAGATCCAATCAGGATTATCGATTGACTGCTCGCATTCTTTCGGAAGGTCAAAGTTGCACGAAGGTTAGCACTAGAGCAGGCTCGAAATCAAAGGTCGAGCACAGATTAAATCTGGGCCATGGATCTCTTGGGAGAGATCAATGGTGGAAAATTATCATAGGAATCGGGAGTTAGAAATTTTGTTAAAGTTTTGCATCAAGGATCTGAACTCTCGAGACCCAAAATCAACATGAGTCATTGATATTGAAGGGGACAGGTGTCAGTTGATCCAATTATTCAACAAAATAAGCTTCAAGATAATTTAAGTGAGGAATGCACGAAAGTCCCGATGTGTTGATATGCCAAAGTCCCAAAACCCGAGATTCATGGGAGCCATATGATCCAGCGGGGACAGGTGGCAATGGATTAATAAATGTCTCAGAACTGGGTTTCGGGGGTTTTGATTTGAGCCACAAGAAAATGTCATGAATCACAAAATCGTAAAATCAATCTGGGCTATACAAAACAGAGGAGCACGTGGCTCCTGCTTAGAGATTTCATGGTTTCATGGATTGGGATTTCTGAAGTCTGAAATCCTGAAATGCCTTTGGAGATAGGTGCTAGGTCACGACACATGGTCATGTGAAAGTAAGGTTTAGTAGAAGCATCTAACCCCCAGTCGGGTATAGAGGACTATTTCAAAGTCCAGAAGAAACATCGTAGTCGTTGGTTGAGAAGCAGATCCGACCGTCAGTCAGATAAGTGATTTCATCGATTCTGATATCGGGAAATCTGAAGGTGAGCCATATGAAAACCCCCGAAATGAAAAATTATGGGATGTCATTAGCATAGGGTCATGGCCCTGGGTTACATTGAGGAGGGTCCAGAGGAAAGGAGGCTAGCTTTCGAGCCTTGGAGAGAAGCCACGTGGTCATACCCTGAGCATTTCATCTCGGCCACTCTCCGGGGAAAAGTAGTTAATGTAAATTGAGCAGGTGGTTGAAACCTCGGCTCAATCCATAAATGGAAGGCATGGAGGTTCTAGAGCGGTCAACCTGTGGTACCCCTGTGGACGGATTTCCTTGCCAGAGCCATACTAATATGATCTTGTGTCTGACAGAGGAGTGCAAGTGCTTTCTAACAGAAGAAGATACAGACACAAAGCTTTGATTGCTATAGCCAAGTCACACTCCTAGTGTTGGCAGGTTGTTCTGAATATAAATACTCAGTTTTGATATTTTGTTAAAGGTTGATGGTAGAGAAAATCTTCTGTATTGTAAAGTTTTAATGAAGTTGTTGGTTCTATGGTTATGTCATTGTAGTCTGAGATTTCTTGTTTAATGAAAGTCATCTTTCTTACTCCCTCTTGTTTCCCTCTGATGATGAAAGAGTTCATGATTGAATTATTCACTTTAATTATTGTGACTACATTATGATGAAAGTTTGATTATAGTGTTGTTATAATTCCTTTCAGTTTCTTTGAGATTTAAATTCAAGAAGTTCTTGTGTTTAAATATTTCCTCTTTGGGATGTTGGAAGACCTGATGTCTCCAGTATACCTCTACATTTTTCTCACCAAAGCCTTCCTCCTACTCACCTTTACTACAACCTGACTAAAGTTGAACCAATACCTCACGTGCTTGTGCATATCAGTCCAATTTTCTAAGTTAAGATGATATTTACTTGAGACTGTGCCCATTTGACCTTTTTTACAACCAAACTGTGAAATAAAAGTATGATGGGTATTGGGCTTACCTCTTCTACAATCCAGGGGTGACTTCTAGTGATAACATTCATGGATGAATTGAATATTTTCCCTGGGTTGAATGACAACGAACTTCTGATTCTGAAGGTGCATCAGAAATCATAACCTTTGAATATTGTTCTTGCACCTGGCGACTCCACTATCTCAACTCTGTTGTTTCAGTGTGACTGCTTCTGGGTGCACCTCATATCCCCTAGGAGAACACAACGATCAGAGCAGGTGGACAAAGACCAGACACACTCATTCTGCATATCATTTGCCTGGAGACTCCATGGTTAAATGATCGATTAGTGACTCCATTGGTTCGAAATGGACAAAATCCTGGCTCTAAGGTTTGCTCCCTTTAATTTTTCTGTTGTTCCTGGTTTTCCTAATGTTGTCCTTAATGTGTACGAATGGGGTGATTATTTTCCTATATTTATAAGACACAAAGATGACAATCCTACTGAGCATCTTTGGGATTTTCATGAACTCATGCATCAGTGGGAGATACATCATGAGGATGTATTGATGAATATGTTCATGTTCTCATTATATGGGGATGCTCATGAGTGGTTTCGATCCTTTCCCCATGCTATCATCCCCTCCTTGAGAGAGATTCATGCATCTTTCAATAGACACTGTCAACATTTTTTTTCTTCCCAGTTAATTTGTCATAATTGTTGTGAAGAATATAAAGACTGTGTTCAAGGTATGATTGTTTCAAATGGAATCTTTGAGGATTAAATATATGAGGAAGAAAGTCGTGAGAATGAAGGATATACCTCAGAGGAGTTGATGGAGCTGGTAAAATCTCTTTCTGCAAGGATGGAGGGATTGGAGGAAGATTTTTCTCACCGCTCTTATGAAGAAGATGCAGAGGATATTTTAATCCTTGAAGCAAAGGTTTTTGGCAACCTTTATTATGATAAAGAAGTGATTTCGGATACCGAAAAAGAAAAAACAATTTTTGATGGATATCCCAGGGAGGACGACAAAAAGCAGAACTCTTCCATGGTTCATGATTATAGTGATTGTGAAACTGATCCTGGGGAAATCCATGAAGGAGATAAGGAGGAGCCACATGTCTCAGCTATCTTGGTTCAAAAGTTTTCCCCTTTCAATTTCTCAGCCATATATGGTTATCCACATCTAGTGTCAGCTATAAATGAATGGGATTATTATCTTTCGAGATTCAGAGGAAGCAAGCATGACCATCCCAGTGAGAACTTATTAAAATTTCATGCATACATGCTTGAACATGGATTCTTTCAAGAGGATGTCTAGATCAAGATGTTATGTTTTTCTCTAGAAAAATATGCTCTTGGATGTTTTATATCTCTCCCTGCTACTAATATCCATTCTTTGAAGGATTTTCATGATGCTTTTAATTCGTATTACAAGAAAATTTACCCGGCTCATCTTATATTTTATGATTGTTGTAAGAGTTTTTCACTCCACATTCTGCAGATGATAGAGTGTTCCTCATGTGATGAGTCTGGTAAAGATCTAATTGAGGGAGAAAGTGAGGACGAAAGTGAGTATCTTGGAAATACGGATGAAAATATTTCTCTCTCTATTTACCAAGAATAAGTCCTTCTAGATGTGATTGATGACAGCGCTAGTGATGGAATAACTATGGATGCATTATTTTCCTCCCCTAGTACACCCAATGTCTCATATTTAAAAGAAGAAATGGTTGAAGAAAAGAATCAAGATATCATTCTTTTCTCTTTGCAAGATAGAATATTTCTGTGCTCACCTACTGTTATCACTAAAATTTCATCCGCAAATGGTTAAAGGAATCCAACATCTCCAAACACCTATTAGTTCATACATGACCAAGAAATGCATTTCCAAAGTGCACAAAACTCTACAATTGGTTATAAAATTAGGATGCGCTCAGAATGCAAAGGAAGCGCATGCATGTGCACTAGTCGAAAACACCGTAAAAGAGAACATGCACCTGATGCATGAATGTGGATTCAAAAAGCCCCGCACACTTCAGAACAATGCATTAATGATTCTCGTTGGCCTCCCACCCACTTTTGGTTTAGCTCCCAAGTCGATTTGACCCCCAAATCAAAGATGAATCCGAGTCGGGGATTGGTAAAAGACCTAGAGGTTCCCTAAAGGGACCCTTGTTCACACTAAATACTAGTTGGATAATTCCTCAAAGATTTTCTATAAAAAGAGGCCATGGGTGCACTATATTTCCAAGAATCTATTTGTATTGTCATGCTGCCTCTATTCTCCTACAAGGAACCTCTTTCCTCATTGGAGCATATAAGCATAATTTCATTGAGCCACTCACATCACCTCTTGAGTGAATGAGCTTTGGATTTATTCACCATTTCCTTTTAGTTTGTTATTTGTAAGAAGATCTCAATCAATGGGGGTTCAATATCCCTCCCTTGGAGGAAGAGGGGACCCATAAGTCTCCCTTTCTCTTTGGTTTTTTCCCACTAATACAATCTATCCATTGGTGGCATGAATATCGGTCTTTCTTTTGTTTTATTTCCCTTATGCACATTAGTTTAGTTTCTTTATTTGTTTTATATTAGTTGTTTATTTTGTTATTGTGCTTGATGTTTCTAAATCTTGCACTCATTTCTATCCTTTCTATCTAACCCAACTGGACTTGTAAGTGTCCTTCTTTTGCTCATTTAGGTGACAAAAAGGATACAACATATTGGCGACTCAATTGGGGATAGGTATCAATTTCCTCCCCATTTGGGTTGTTTGAGAACTTCATTTTGGTTTATTTAACTTGCAAGAACCATAAACGACCCAAGCCTGCCTACAAAAAACTAAATTCAGAGATGAGATAAGAGAATTTCATCTGAAATTATCTTCCTGGCCGTGTAACAGAAAGTGCACATTTTTTTTATCCCACAGTCATGCCTTCCAAGCACGTGCTCCATGAGAACCTTGTTCCTCAGTGCCTTCTGTGCACCTATGCCAACAGGTCATTTCCAGTTTGTGCATTGGCGCCACATGCACCTCTGTCTACTCTACGACCCACGCATCTGTTCAGAAATTCAAACATTGTAAGGGTTTTTGTAATATGTTGAAGGCTCATAGCCTTATTAAACTTGATTCTATGAAAATTTTAATATGCACCACACTTAGATTCCCTCTCCACATGAAGGTTTAGTCAAAAAATAGGCACTTAGGGGGTTAAAATCCATATTTATCCTCTTTTTGTTTTCATTTTTCCACATGGATGGCTTACTTTGATTAAAGTTAAGTTGGAATCATTCTATATCACATATATAAACACTTTCATGGGACCAAAAATTGAACGTCAATCATTGAGTATGCTCTTCTCTCGCGCCATAGAGCGATCTTGAGAATTAGAAAAATGATTGAGGGAAGATTTCATCTCCCTTAAAGAAAAAATCTTTAGGAGAGGACATCAGCCCCCTCAAGACTCCTCTTAGTTTCTTTTTCAAACACATCTTAAATTTGTAAGGTCCCATACATGCCCACATGCTACAAAGATAGGATAGTTTTTTAATCTACTTTCTTAGATTACATCACTAGGGGAGTTTAAAGGTTTTGTAATGGGCCCATACATGCCCACATTCCCACAATCTAGGATAGTCTTTTGAATCTTTCTTAGATTAAATCACACTAGGGAGTTAAAGGATTGGTAAGGACGCATATGTCCACATGCTAGTTCTATAGGGACTTTAAAATTCTGCAAGGTTGTACCAATGGCATCTAATAATTTAGGTAATCAAGACTTGTAAGTACCACACGAAGTCCACATGCTACAAGGTGACACCTAAATTATTAAAAATTTGGCACACTTTGACTTGTTCACACACAAAGTCACTACTCACTCACATAGTTTCATCTAGAATCGTGGAGGTTGAAGTAAGTTTCCTCCAAAGGGATTTTGAAACACCCCACCCTTTTCTTGACGAGACTAGCCACTCCCACTTAATTTGAATGAGATTGGTTCACACCCCCAGTATCTCAAACAACCACATCTAATTTTTTTCTAAAAACTCACCAAGTTTTCCTCCACAGGAGGTGCCACAATATTTTTTTTAGTCTAGGTAGGATCTCAGGGATAGACATCCAAATAACTCCCAGTTATCTGGTTCTCACATCTTCAAAACATTAGAATTTTTCAAATAGGGAACTTTAAATCCTCAAAGTCAAGTGTTCCTAACACCATAAGGTAGGGAGATACCCATGAAGGGTTGAAGGCCGAGGTCCGATTGTTCTGTGCATCCCCCCTTGAGGCACCCACCTCTTGGACGGGATCCAGCTCATGACCCATTTATGAGGCCGAAAATATAAATGTCGCACTTTGACCGAGGTACATAATGACCAAATTTTAGGACATCTATCCAGGTGGAAATTGTGGGCTGCAATTGCACCTTGAATAGATTTTGTGTGGCTATTGGGAAATATCACTAGCTCTTTCGAGATATGCACCCTCTACCACTCATTATAACTGATTATTTCGTCCTTCACTAGTTCCTCTTTCGGTGTCTTTAGACCCCACTGTTGAGTTCTATTGGAAGGTCCAGTGGTATTTGAGAGGAAGGGTGTTAGGTCTTTTAGGACACGAGCATTTGTTTTCTTTGTTATCCCACATTGACAAAATTTCCCTATCCACATATATGCTTCTTTATCAAATGATTTATGTATGATGCTCTTGTGATTACAAAACGATTGTGAAATATATTTTGAAGGTCCAAGTAATACAAAGTATCTTGTTCATTTATTTCTCTCATCACTAGTTGCACACATTAATTTTTCTAATCGGACATCATAGGGGACCCACAGAACCCCCTTCGTTACCGATGCTTGAAAAATATCCCTCCCATTCGAGGAGGAGTTTCTAGTATTGCGAACTCATCGACTCAAACCTCTCACACCCCCATGAGTGATACTATATTGGGATCATCTTTGCTTGGTTCCACTTTACTTGGGTCCACTTCATAAGGTCAACCATCCACTAGCTTTCCTTTACAAGAAAGTGAGGGGCACACTTCTTCCCAGGGAGGAAATACCACCCCACCTAACCCCCCTCACAGGTTAGGTACACAAACCACTCACACCATGGCTGGAACTAACCCTCCACCACTACTCCAAATGCCATACTTAGCTTCTCTCAACATCCTGGATTTGAGTAAGCTCACAAATGATCTTATATTGCATGACCCCACATGGCCTTCATTGCCCACCAAACTACCTTCTTAAATCCCCAAGTTTGAAGGAAAGGTAGGAGATGACCTTGCCAACCATGTCATGACCTTCCAGTTATGGTTCTCTTCCAACAACATCATGAACGAATCTATCAGATTAAGGTTATTTCAATGCACACTCACTGGCCCATCAGCCAAGTGGTATGTAGACGAAACATCAGGGTCCCATGCGACTTTTGAATCTTTGGACAAATCATTTTTGACCTTCTTTCAATTACCAATTCTCCATGACAATGGTCTCAAACTACTCCCCGATTTAAAAAAAACCTCAACCACACATATCGCTGACCACATTCACGAATGGCGTCAACGACATAGTTTATGCAAAGCAAAAACCACCAAACAACAATGCCTTGATTGGTTTCTTAGATCACTTGTCTCCCTCCTCGGCAAAGATGTGGCTTCCACCTTCCTCCAATCTAAGGAAGAATCCATAT
>JASDQU011508759.1:6331-18309 GCA_032191745.1 Picea mariana
GAACAACAAGGCAAAGAGGACGATGTGTGATGCAGTGAGGGATCACATCATTCCCCACTTGACTGGGAAAGCCTATGCATTTGAGATGTGGGCATCTCTTTGCAATCTTTACCAGAGCTCTAACCAGAACCGGAAGATGGTTCTGCATGATCGACTCAGTGGCATTCGTATGCTCTACGATGAGTCGATTACTTCTTTCCTTGGTCGATACACCCAGATCAGAGACAAGCTTGGAGAGGTAGTGGACCCAGACTCTATGGTGAGGACAACCTTAAACAGCTTCACCAAACCATGGGGTCTATTTGTTCTTGGCATCGTTGCCAGGGAGATCATGCGCACTTGGGAGAGATTGTGGGATGATTTTATTCAGGAGGAGACTAGACTTATATCAGAGAATTTTGCACAGCAGTAGACATTGCAGGGTGATGAAGACCTTGCTCTTTGGAGAAAGGGAAAGAAGAAGACCGACAGGGGAGGTCGACAGGGTCCCAAGTTTGGGGCCCCGCCACAGGGAGAGAGCAGTGGTGGGCAGAAGAGAGACATGAGCACAGTGAGATGCTTTGCTTGTAGGGAGATGGGTCACTATGCAGGACAGTGTCCCAAGAAGAAGAAGAAGCAATAGGATGTTTCATCAGCGATAGCAAAGGAGCTTGAGTTCGATGAACAGTTTGCGAGAGTGTGCATTCGCTACTACTTTGTCTGTTGTTCCACCATCCAACATCAAGTGGAGAGATAGAGTTGAGGAGGACCTATTGACTCACAGTAGTGATTCAGAGGGAGCTCAGAATCAGTTTTCTTGGACACCATCATCAGGGGTGACTGGTCCACCCGGGACAGCTTCAGTTTCAGAGTTGCCGAAATAGAGGGTTGGTGCAGGGGCTTAAGAGCATCAAAGATTGATGAGGAGGAGCGGCAGGGCACCACGGAGGCTTGAGCCTCACTTGGCTACAGAGACGGGCAGATCAGATTTTGGTTCCACTTCAGGTGGAAGCTACTTGGTGAGAGGCCAAGTTGAGGATCTTGGTGAGATGTCGAGTTCCAGGTACTCTTGGTGAGATACCAAGAGGGGGAGACTCTTGGTGAGATGCCTAGAGAGTGACTCTTGGTGAGATGCCAAGAGTAGTGACCATTGGCGAGATGGCAGGAGGTAGAAAGCCTTGGTGAGAGACCAAGGTTGAGATCTTTGGTTTGATACCAAGATCTAAGTGATCTTGGATAGGTGCAGAGACACTTCCATCTATAGATCACGCAGATTGAGCAGATCTATTTCAGAGACTACTTTCATTTGATTAGGGTACAACCATACTCACCGAGTATTTGCCAGTAGGCAACCATGTCCAATACAAGGATGAGATTGGGGGTGAAGGGCACTTTCCTTGGTAAGAGGAAGTGTTGAGATTTGGGTACCTTGGAAAGTGGTCCCCTTGTGTTTGTGAGCCTCTAAACACAAGAGGGAAATACTATGTACCATGTACCATGTACTTTATGTCTAATTTCACTTTGACTTAGGAGATTTAAGTCAAAAGTGAAATTTGGTCATTTTAGCCTAAACTGACAATTAATTCACTTTCTGGGTGAATTGAGGAACATAAAGTGAAACTATGGAAACTTAAGTAAAGTGGGTTTTGAGTTGAGATTCTTTTGAGATGATCTCAAACATTGATTAGGGATGAGATGAGATGATCTGATCCACACATACTTTAGGTTTCCTTATGCTTCCTTAAGGAGGGTGCAAGGGCAAAGGAGAGGCTCATTATTCCTTGTTATGCTCACCAAGAGAGTTGGGAGAGGAGCATGAGAATGAGGTTGGAGGCATTGAGTGAGGAAAGCTTGGGTGCCCCCATTCATGGAGGTAGCCAGGAGGCTTAGTCCTTCATTTATTTGTGGAGCTTGTTCTTGCTAGGAGGAGGGCGCACAGCTAGCAAGGAGGACTTGCAAAGGTCAATTTGCTTTGAGGACAGTTGCAGTGGAGAGCTACAACACAAATTCAAAGTTTGGTGCACGGGTTTCTCCATCAGAGCTTCCAGTTGGCAAAGAGCTTCGGTTCAATGGTTTTGGCACCAACATCCTAGGGCGCAACATCCTAGGGCGCATCTCTATCATTTGGACTTGTGTTTCAGCTTGGTTCAAGTTGCTATTGTATCAGGTTCATCTGTTTATTGTACTTGTTGTATTCCACCTTCTATTCTCCACATTTATACACTCAAACTCCAAACTGGTTTTCCCCGGGGGTGTTTTATCCACGGTCATGTTGACCAAATATACATGTGTTCATTTTCATGTATGTTATTGTATATAACAGCATTATTTCAGCTCTAAAAGATTTCTAGGTGTGTTACATAGCTTATGGTATGCATGTGCTAACATCTTGTGACAAAAACTACATGCTAGAGCACCTTAATGGCCTATGTAATCATAATTGAGATAACAGAACAGCAAAGAAGTTACTCAACAGTTTGTTGTTATAAAACAGCAGCAAACCCTTGTTTGACAGTTGAAACTTAGAGTCAACTTGAGGTCAAAGACAGACCTAGTTGGCAGCTTGTTAGGACCTGGAAAATCTTCACAAATTTCCAGATCTGAAATTTGTCCTCTCTAACCCTTGGTGACCTGCCAAAATGTGAGATCTTGCTACAGAAAATGAAAGGAGGTGAGTAGATTCATATGAAATAACAAAATACTTTGCAATATTAATAAGAAATCAACTCACTAAATCTATAGCAATACTACCATAAATTTATCCAAGCAAAATACTTTGCTTGGATCTCCTAAACTAGATCTATGAGCAAGAAATACACAAAAGAAAACAAAAGACAGGTATCACCTCAATGCATGGATCCTCTAAAGTTTTTCTATTATTCAAAAAAAATATTGATGCAAATACTTGCAGCAAGATTTACAAGAGAGAAAGAGCAAAATGAGAGAGAGGAATGGGAGAGATTTGGGCAGCAAAAGTTTTCTCTGAGAATACATGTGAAATGAGGAGGGGGTGAGCATTCTTTTATACCTGGGAGGCAAGAGAGACCCCTCTTGGATGAGCCCCATGTGTCACTCAAGCAAGAGAGATTATCATCTCAAGGAGGGGCGCACTTTTAGGGTTTTGGTATGGCTAGGGTTTGAGAGTTAAGTGAGGGAAGGGAGGAAACACCTTTTCACTCACCCAATGGATGAGTTAGAGGCTTATGGGGGTGCACTTAGGGTTTAGGCTAGCCGCTTGGTTTAATTTTTGAGTTTGGGTAAGTTACTCACCAAGGGGGGTGGACTTTTCTTAGGGAGAGGGTCAACCTGAGGTTGTGGCTAAGCAAGGGGGGTTGGTTTAAGTTAGAAATTACTTTTCTAACTTAGGAAAAGGTTTAGGAAACATCTCCTACTCTTTCTCTTGACTTTTTGCTCATTTAACAATTTTTGGCATTTTTATTTAGCCAAATTACAGCAATTAAATACTGACTCAAGACTGACTTGGACTCCTCGTGGACAATGACCTAGCAAAACTTGTCCAATTGAACTGAAACTTGGTTCAAGGGTGTAGGGGGTCTCATGCCATTTTTTTTAGTACTCACACCCCTATAAAAATCCCCTAGGACCAACTTTTTACATTTTTACATCAAATTTAATTAAAATTACCATTAAATGGGTAATTTTAATAAATTAAAAAAACTACTAAGACTCGACGGAATTCCGCAAGACTCTGGAAGATGTCTATCATGGTAGTTTACAATATTCCTAGACCCTAGTTACCCATTGGGATCGATCATTAGAATGCCTTTCACCACTTTGGAGGATTATTGTGAGTGAAAAACTCAAGGGTAATTAAAAATTACCTGAGGATAAAAAAACACTCGATGAAAGGACTTCCCTAATGATAAAGTCCTAGGTAACTAACTAAAATATGACTCATGTTGGTTCATTACATTATTATCCCAAGCAGGGGAGCGGACATTCCGATTACAAAAAGACGTGTCGGGGGCAAAAACTGCCTTGTAGAACCAAAAAGTCTTCAACTTTGTTGCACCATCAGGTACATGGCTTCATGGCACATGGAGTTGACCCCCTAGTTGAAATAGGTGGTCAACAAAGAGTACAAGTATGTTTTGGCTTTCACCTATGATGAGCTTAAGGTCTTTAGGTAGGATGTAATTCAGCATGTCATTCCTTTGAAGGAGGAATCTAAGCCCTTTAGACAGAAGTTAAGACAGATTAACCCCAAATTAGCTCCTTTGGTCCAAAAGGAGTTGCAGAAAATGTTAGCAGCTGGAATAATAGCCCAAACTAGACATTCTTCCTGGTGTTCAAATTTGGTTGTAGCTAGACAAAAAAATGGTCAAATCAGGCTATGTATAGATTTCAGAAATTTGAACATCGTGTGTAGAAAAGATAACTATCCCCTCCCTAAGATGGAAACACTACTACAAAGGGTAACAGGTTCTGGAATGATCTCAATGCTTGATGGGTTTTCAGGTTATAATCAGATCAGGGTCAAAGAAGAGGATAGGCATAAAACTACCTTCACGACTCCATGTGGTACCTTTGAATATCTAAGAATGACTTTTGGCTTGTCTAATGCTGGAGCTACTTTTCAAAGAGCTATGGATTATGCCTTTAGAGGATTAATTGGAAAGATCATTGAAATCTATTAGAATGACTTAACAGTGTTTTCAAAGGATGGGAAGAGTCACATTAGTCATTTAAAACTGGTTTTTGAGAGGTGTAGGGAATTTGGGATTTCCTTAAATACGGCTAAATCAGTTTTCGGGTTAACAGAAGGGAAACTTTTGGGCCACATAATTTCCAAAGATGGGGTCAAGATAGACCTGGAAAGAGTTGAAGCAATTAAAAAGGTCCCTTTGCCTATATCAAAGAAAGCTCTCCAATCCTTCCTCGACCAAACAAATTTTGTTCACAAATTCATTCCTAATTATGCAGAGATAGTTAAGCCAATCTATAAGTTACTCAAGAAAGATGTTAAATTTGAATTGAATGATCAAAGCAAGAAGGATTTCAAAGAAATTAAAAATGCCATATCTGAAGCTCCCATCCTAATAAGTCTGGATTATTCCAAGGACTTTCAGATTTTCTCCTTTGGCTCTAAAGACACCATTGTTGGTGTTTTGCTTCAAAAAAACGACCAAGGCCATGAGCAACCCATTGCTTACATGAGTAGGGCCTTGCAAAATGCAAAATTGAAATACCCCATGGTTGAAAGTCCCTTAAACATTTCAGAGTCTTCATTGGACACTCTAAAGTAATTGGGTATGTTCCTAATTCAACAGTTAAAGATCTATTATCTCAGTCAAAAGGATTAGGTACAAGGGGAAGATGGATTGCTAAAATTCAAGAATATGACTTAAAAATCAAGCCCACAAAATTAATCAAGGGGCAAGGTCTAGCTAAAATGTTGACTGAAGGGAATGAAAGGGCTTTGGGTATGATTTGTCAAAACGATGTTCCAAAATATTCCCCAAACATATTAAGGCTTGAACAGATTGAATGGTATGCAGATATAATTTTCTATCTTAAGAACCTCACATGTCCAGGCCATCTTGTGGGTCATAAGAAAAGAGCCTTAAGGTTAAAATCATCCAAGTATGTCATCACTAAAGATGGACTAGTATGGAGAAATCCTGATGGAATAATCCTTAGATGTGTTGATGAAATTGAAGCCAAGAAACTAGTGGATGAATTCCATGCCGGATTTTGTGGCGGCCATTATGCAGCTAAAACAACTCGTAAAATCCTTAGAGTTGGGTATTATTGGCCCACCATTTTCTCAGATGTCCATCAATTTGTAAGAAAAAGTGAGCCTTGTCAGCTTTTCACAGGAAAAGAGAAGTTAGCTTCCCTCCCTTTATAGCCAGTTGTGGTTGAAGCACCTTTTCAGAAGTGGTGTTTGGACTTCATTGGAAAATTTAAGGATAATTCAAGTAATGGTTATTCATGGGTCTTAACAGCTACAGATTACTTCACTAAATGGGTTGAAGCCATCCCTACTAAATCAGCAACTGAAAAGGTTGTCATGGATTTCCTTGAAGACAAGATAATAACTAGGTTTGGTGTTCCTTCAAAGATAGTAACAGATAATGCAAAAGCCTTTTGCTCAACAGAGATGTCCTCTTTCGGATTTCAAATATGGCATTATCCTGTCTCATGCATCAGATTATTATCCCCAAGGAAATGGTCAAGCGGAATCAACTAATAAAAATCTGATGACCATAGTCAAAAAAATTGTTGGGGAAAACGAAAGGTCATAGATAGTAAAATCAAATATGCATTATGGACAAATAGAATAACTGAGAAGGTTGCAACAGAAAAATGTCCATTTGAATGGTGAGCTCGTCCTAATGTCCATTTGAATGGTGAGCCCATCCTAATAGCAGGTCCTAATTATTTCTACCTCATCCATTTGGATGGTGAGCCCATGAATATTCCAAAGAATGGGCAGCTACTCAAGCTATTTTTCAAATGATGAGCAACCTGGTGTCCAAAGGGGAACCCTTTGTAACGTATCTCTAACCTTTTTCCTTTGATTCTTCCAATTTTGTCATCATTTCATTTATGTATATAATTCATTGTATAGTCATTTCATTTATGTGATTATTGTCAATATCATTTCATTTATTTGATTATGGTTTATCCTTTTTACACATGTACTTATGTTGGGTATTGGTGAGCACTTTGTTTTGCAGATTCTGAATTTCTCGCATGCTCTCCTTCTGAAGATCGAGCACACGTCCCCATGTGGAGACAAATGTTGACCACCTATTTCAACTAGGTGTCAACGTCATGTACCATGAAGCTATGTACCTTGTGGTACAAAATATTTGAAGACTTATGGCTCAACAGGGCAGTTTTTCCCTTAGCACGTCTTTCTATATACACGGAATGTCTGCTCCCCTACATGGGATAATAATGTAATACGTCAGCATGAGTCAATTTTTACTTAGTTGCCTAGGACTTTATCATTAGGGAAGTCCTTTCATCGAGTGTTTTTTATCCTCAGGTAATTAATCTTGTTTTTCGGCGATTTTAATAACCCTTGAGTTTTTCACTCAAATAATCCTCCAAAGCGGTGAAAGGAGTTCTAATGATCGAGCCCAAAGGGTGACTAAGGTTTGGAAATATTGTAAATGACCAAGCTAGACATCTTCTAGAGTCTTGCAGAATTTCGTTAAGTTTTGATAGGATTTTTTAATTATAAAATTTTCCATTAATTGGAAATTTTAATTATTTTTTATGTAAAATGTAAAAATTTGGTCCTTGTAAATTTTGTATAGGGGTGTGTGTACTCAAATCAAATGGCTTATGACCCCCTACACCCTTGGACCAAGTTTTTGCTCGATTGGACAAGTTTTGCTAGGTCGTTGTCCATGAGGAGTCCAAGTCGGTCAGAAGTCAGCAAATAATTGGCTTAGGTAAAAAAGCCAAAAATTATAAAAATGTCTAAAGTCACGAGAGAAAGTGGGGAAATGATTTCTAATGTATTTCCTAAGTTGGAAAAGTGAAAATCCACTTGGAAAACCCCCCCATGCTAAGCCAACAACCAAAAGTGATGTGTCCCTAGTGAAAAGTGTGCCCCCCTTGCTCATGAACTTAGGTAAAAGTGAAAATTAAGTGAGAAAGAGGCTAAAACCTAAAGTGTGCCCTTCTTTAAGCCTAACTTCATGTTTGGGTAAGTGTAAAGGGGTTTTCCCCCTTCCCATGTCACCCCTCAAACCTAAAGTGTGCCAAAACCCTAAAAGTTTGCCCTCCTTGACTTAGTCTCTCTCTCTCTCTTGGATGGGTGACACTTGTAATTCATCCAAGAGGGGTTTCTCCTCTCTCCCTCATATAAAAGAAAGCCTTCCCTCCTCATTTTCACATGATTTTCCAAGACAACTCTATCATGCCAAAATCTCTCCCCTCTCTCTCATTCTCTCCCATTTTCTCTCATGGTTCTTGGCGCCATTTGGAAAAAAAATCTTGGATAATAAAATTGAAGCTTTGGAGGAGTTTTTGTGTCTCTTGGAGTATTCCTGGAGCCATTGTATTAAGTTATTCTTGAGGTAATATTGTTGCAATTATTTTCTTGTTATTTCCTTACTTGCGTTATTTCACTTGGAGACACAAACAAAGTATTTTGCTTGGGATAGATTAGTAGTAGTATTGCTATTAATCTTTGTGGGTTATTTCTATTAGGTTTGGAAAGTATTTTGCAAGCTATTAGAATAAATTCACCTTCTTGTTGTATTTTGTAGCAAGGATTTACCTATCTGCAGGTTACAAAAGGCTTGGAGGAGTGGATTTCAAATCTGGAAATTCACTTGTTCAACCATCTCAAGCTTCTTTTATTTTATGTTTTCATTTCCAGCCACTTATTACTCATTTCCAAACATTTTTCTAATCTAATATTGCAATCTAATCTCTTTTTTTCATGTTTGTATTTTTTATAAAATAATTTTTGTTTATTATACTAACAAAAAAACAAATTATTTCAAGTATTCTAGGCATTTTCCAACAAGAAAAGCTTGTTGTTTTTTGCAGGTTTTCTTCAGTTTAAAGAGGATTCTTATCAGTTTTTGGTCCCAAAAGACTCAAAGAAGCACCCAAGAGTTGTGGTGCCAAAACCCACTTCTCCTTTCATCTTCCAAAGCATTGTAAGCAGCCTAAGAGAGTCTCTTGGGCTTGCATTCTCTATTTTAATTTCCAAATCTGAAAATAGTAATTTACAGTAGTATATTTCCCACACCTTGCATAGTGTTTGGCTTTTCCATCCATGCAATATCATGAAGGCTAGCTTAAAAGTTAATTTTCTGTTTTTATTTAAAATTGTTGCCCCACTTCTCCCACAAAGAGAAGGTTGAGTGGCTAGGTTACTTTGTTTTACTTCATTTAAGTTTATTTTCTTTCACCCACCTTGGCACAAAATTAGTAGGCTTGTCCTCCACATTGTGTCATAGTTGTGAGGTTGCCATTTAAGTTTCAAGTTCTTTTATTTATTTAATTACGCCCACACCTTGCATTGTGTTTGGCTTTGTTAACCTTGCAATATCGTGAAGACTAGTTTAGTTCCATTTTTGCAAAAGTGATCGAATTGGTGCCCCGCCTTCTGCCCCTTATTCTCTCCCCTTGTCACTTTGTGGATCTTTGGTAACTAAGAAAGGGCAAAGGACTGTGTGGCTAGATTAATTAGGCACCCAATCTATTATTGTTTCAAACCATCAAAATAGGGTGACTTGGGAGGCTAGAAAGAGTTGAAGCCGGGGACAGTTTCACCACACTACGTGTCCTCCTTGTTGAGCTCCCAAGCATTCTAGATCTTACCTGTGGAACTAGGGAAGAGCCTTGTTTGTTCTTCTTATTGAGCACCCAGCATTTCCTTTTGGTTGAAGGGATAAGGACTTGGGGTAGTCACATAGCTTAGGATTACTACAACTCATATTTAATCCCCCTAAGCTCAAGAGAGACCTAAAAACTTACTAAAATCAACCTACATACTTTTCACAACGTTTGCTTTCCAAGTTTTGTTATTTCATTCAAGCATTTTACTTTCAAGCAAATTACTTTCCAAGCAAATTTACTTTTTAGCAAATTCTTTTATTGTGGATATTTATTTTTACTAAAGCATTCTTTATTCTTGGTTACAAATATTCTTTATTTTTTGGGAAATAATCATCATAAGTGTAAAGTCATTTTTATTATTTAATTCATTGGGTACATATTCCATACTTTATTTCAAGTTGTAAAAGTATCTTTAGCATGCATATCTCATAAGTGAATTTTGGTTATATTTAGGCACTGGTCTACTTTTGTCTTGTAAAAGAAAAGGTTTGCTTGTCATTTGAAAGAATTGCATAATTGCATTTGTTGCTTGTCATTGGGTTGGGTTTCCTTAATTGATAATTTAATTAACTCCTATAATCTTAATAACAAAACTTCACATGGTTTAATAGAGTCTACCCCCCTTGGCTTCCCTAGGAGTGAGCGTAGACGGAAGAGGTCTAGATCGAGGTGACAGTGGGTCCAGACTTAGGTTTGTGCCTCCAAGGACACACCAAGTGGGTTGGAGATTTCTCCATGCTTGTAGGTGTGTATTAGGATGGCAACAAACCCTAAAGGCACTAGTCTCCTCTCTCTCTTTTGTTGGAAGGTTGATCAAACACTCAAACACTATTCTCTTAAGCTATTACTAATTAAATCTAACACTACTTTAGCCTAGATCACTAACTTTCTTGCTGTTGTTATAAATGTTTGCTACAGCCATCTAGCTGCAGCAAATTTTCTGCATAATTGACTTTGAATGCTAGCTAAACACTTTAGAAATTGCTTATGACATTTGATTATCATCCTACTTAGTAAATGCTATCTTTTCAAGCAATTCTGGAAAGTTTTATTGCAGTTGTTACAATTTATTAATTGTTGTGTAAGCTTATTAACTGTTGCATTTTTATATCAGCTAGCACTTATTTTCATTGTCCATTGTCTATTGAGGTGTTATTATCATATTTGTACTTGGAATTATTGTATATGCATGCTATATTGTCTTGTTTTGGGCAGGTACATCAAGCACTTCATTAATCTCATCTTTTAGACACGGACTTAGTGACTTTGGTAACTAGTGAGAGGGGGGAATATATCTTGACCATAACCCTAATTTTCTAGCCCTTTAGGTTACCGGGGACGCCTCCCCTGGGGTAGACCCTGCCTATCCCTAAAAAGTGGGGATTTCCCATTAAGGTGACAATGATAGGATATCTTGTTTGTTACGCCAATCTCCCTTACTTGCCTTGGGCTTTGGGCATGTACAGATTCCACAATAACATTTTTGGCGCCGTTGTCGGGAACACAGAGTCAATATTCCTCAACGTCACTTTTTCGGTAAGCCTTTCCCTCAAAGCCTTCATCTTTCGAAGCTTACCTGGCGACTCCACTGAGGGTGAGTCCCTCACTCCCTTTGATAATCCTTAAAAGGATATTTGGTGACTCCACTGACCTTTTCCAAGGTGCCACCTTACTCTCAACTTTGTGATATTTCCAAGATATGGGATCATGGCGACCTGGGAACAAGTGTATCCAACTATTGAATTTGAAAGTTTTCAAGGATACCCACATTATTTTGATATAAAATGGTTAAACAACTCTCCAAGATTCGGAGGCCTCCCAATTACTCACATTGTAGAATTCTTGAAGTATATAAGTAAGATAGAATTTGAAGGGGAGGATATTTGGGTAAAATTGTTCATACTTTCCCTGTCGTCTTTTTTGCAAGATTGGATTAAGGGTTGTTGCGAAGATAAGGGTATGTCATCTTTCGTAGACCTCATTAGTAGGTTTATTGAGTTTGTGAAACCACAATGCCAGACATATGAAGATGCCCTTCAAAATCTCGCTATAGCCCTAAAGGATGAAGGATTCACCACTGAGATTGTGGAAGATTTTAGGGATGTATACCATACTCGATACCAGGAACCCTCTGATATAAAAGGACAGATTTATGAAGAAGGTTGTCAACCCCTTGAAGAGGAGCAAGATTTTTCCCATGATTCAATAGAATGCAATAAAGACTTGACTAAAGAAGTGAGTTATGAGGATGAAGCACTAGTATCCACTCCTTCGTCCGATGAAGCTCTCCAAGATCCTATCTCTCCTGCACAAGACAAAGAGAATGAGGTGAATCATTTTCCTTTCCCGGTTTTTTATGACACTTTGTTCTATGATTCAGAAGGTGAAGAAGTAAAGGAACCCTTGGAAGAGCTAGGTCCTTCATTTTCTTATGAAGGTGAAAAGATGATTAAAGAGACAAGTATTGGGGATGATGTACTGGATGCCCTTCCGTTTGATGAAGTCATACAAGCCTTTGACGCTCCTGCACAGCAAGAAGTGAACACGGTAAGTTATTTCTCTTTCCAAGGTTTTGATGATGCTTTATTTTATGATTTGGAAAGTGAAGAAGTATTAGAGGAGCCCCTGGATGCATTAAATCCTTCATGTTATGATAAAGATAG
>JASDQU011508761.1:1300-16629 GCA_032191745.1 Picea mariana
GTTCTCATTCTCTGCAAATTCTCTGAGATCTCTCTCTTGTTCTCTCCAATCACCAGAACAACTTATCAAGCTTTTAGTTCTTCCTCTCAGTTGGAGAGCCTCACACGCTCTTCTTCTTTTGTTCTGCATATATGGGTCACGCATTCCCCTCCCGGTGTGTCTCCTTCTTGTCTATCATCGTGTGTATTCTTGAATGCCTTTATCTTCCTCGGGAAGGTTATGGACTTGTCATGTTCCTTCTGTCAAAAGGAAACTCGAGTTAGTCTGGGCCTGCAGGAAAAACTACCCTCTGTGGTACTTCGGGCTGACAGTTTTCTGTCTTCCCATCCAAACCCTCCTCTAGTGATATCATTGCCAGTAATTCGAGGCTTCACCCCATAGTCAGTTATTGGAAATATAAACAATAATACATTTACATTGTTTCCATGCCATAGCATGGTGATCATAATTAATGATTAATTACAAGCTGGGGGAAACAGGGGTGTTATAATTTGAAACCAATTTCCAATATTGCAATGGAAATTGTTGAAAAAAGAACATTAGTCTTTGGTAGCTTGTTGATAGAATAATATTCAAATTTAAGAATTTTTAACCAATATTCTATTTTTGATGTTCCAAAAGCACCTTCAAGAAAGATAACTCAACACACAAACTACATGACAGATTCATTTTCTATAAAACATGCCACTGGAAAATCTAGCAATTATTTAAAAGAAAGTAAATTTATAGTTCATACTTGTCATTCTAATCTAAAGCACCTATTGACTAAAAAATATCCATAATATGGATCACAATTGGACAAGTAGATCAAGAAAGTAGGGTACTTTGGAAATCTGGAGGCCAACATCAACTTTATCTACGTGAGTATATTCAGTTTTATCAACTTAAATGACCCCACAACAAGTGAATGCTCCTACCTTCTGTGATGTCATAGATATTAGGCATGCAATTTGTTTACCATCCAATCCTTAGGACATGCATGAAACATGATCAAGAATGCAATGTGTCTAGTCGATGGAGGAAAGTTCATTCTTCTAAAAACAATTTTTATCATATAAGAAAATAATTGATGTTGTGTGCTCTAAAACAGAAAATGGGCACTTTAGACTAGACGAATGCCAACAAGATACAACCAAACTGCAGATCTCAAGACTGCTATGACATCATAACACTCTTCTTGATCTGTCTCAATCTGTAAGTTGGTGAAATCACACTCTATATTGGCCTAAATTTTATATTGTTACAACAGATCTCGATTTTTTTTTCCATATAGTATTGATATGGCAATGAAGTAATAAACAAAGTGTCATTTATCTTGGGCACGTAAACAATCTTGTAGAGTTGTATTTATATATAGTATATCCCAAGATATATTACCAAAATAGTTCAGTCAAATGAGCTTCACATAAAACACCAGAACCAACATTGTCATTTAACTTAAAATGCATTCTAGAGAGATCTCAAGTTGCACTTCTTCTTGACCCACAAGAACCCTATGAAGAATTGACAAAAAAAAAAATTGTAACCTTCTGACCATGCATGTTGTATTCAAACTTGTAACACTACATATGTCTTGTCCACATTTTTTAGTTCCCTAGTTTTGTAGTAGAAGGGACTCCCATGGCTTGTCAGTGGAGAAAAATGAGTAAAAAAGGGATCATTTAATGTCAGTTAGGAGATATTATATTATTAAAGTGACATTACAGAAAGTAAAGTAACTTTAGATTAATAAGTTACTTAATTATTATTAACATGACTTTTAATCCTAAAGAGAGAATTGGAGGGAAAATAAGGGCTATATTTTATTTAGTCAAAGAGGGGAAAGTTCTAGAAGATTGATTTAGTCAAAAAAATGGGGAAATTCTAGAAGGTTTGGAGGAAGGATCTAGAAGGGATTGTGTTGACAATTAAAAATCGTAACGAAGTTTTTGCCCGGCAAAGTGTTGCTAAAGCCTATTATTATAAAGATAAATAATACTAGTAGGTGGGACCCCCTTGTAGATTGGAGATCAGGCCTGGTTCTTCTTTAATGTTATGCTATTGTTCGACACTACTTACATGATTGATGACATCTTGTTTTTATTAGATGATGGATCAGGCATATTATGTGTGTTTTTTGCTGCTCCAGGCTCAAGTTTTATGTTACAACGACCTATGTTATTCATGGTTACCATTACTGTCTGTTCTTGGAACTATTACTCGTGAAACCCGCACCAGATATATGTTAGTAACAACAAATAAAGGAAAAATTAAAAGAAGATTAAGCAATGGGAACAAAAATGCAAAGGGAAGAAACTATTCTATACTAACATGCTACACTATATGCATTAAAAGGATCGTGGTAAATCCTAGCTAACATATGATAGCCATGCGATTTATTGAAGTTATATAGAAACATAGTTGGCATGCATTACTGTATAGTTGGAAATGGTAATATATGATGTGGGTGGCACTCTTGGCAATTAAGGGTTGTTTGTTTCGATGCATGGTTCAAATTCGATGATTTGTTGGGTTAATGGCTAGCGTGTACTAAGAAATTAATTGAGCTTGAGTGTGGAGGTGACGTGCATTTACTGCACATCACCCCTACTCCTTCCACCAGCTGTCACCATAGTCGGGCTATTGTTCAACTAGGTTTTGTTATGGTTAGGCTCCGACTTTCAAGCAGAGGGGAAACGCTTGGCCAACTCGTGCTTTAAGGTGTGTTGATTACAGGTATGTATTTTTTTTGCCATTCATGAGTCTGCTCTGGTTATGAAATGGATATTGGCTCAGGTGTATTGGTTTGTGCTTCCTTTAAGTATTGCAACTGTGTGAAATTGTGATTTTTTAATGAAGCGTTGATGGTTTTCTCTGCACTAATGTTTGGAGTCACAACGTTATTGGTCATCCTGAGTGTTAATAGCTATAAAGGCTCTTTGTCATCCTTGTTGGTTTGGTTGGAGGGTTTTGTTTAGTTTTGGGTGGCTAGTTGTCCTCATGCATTTGTATCGCTATATCAAGTCTTTGGATTTTATGGGGTTTAATGGTTGGAAAAGCTTGTGTCACCACGCATTGTTCACTTGGGCATTGGTTTGTTTTCACCACTAAGGGTTGCACAATGGGTTATTTTGTTATTTCTCGGCACTGTCTTCACCTTAGCGTTGTGGTTGTTTGACTGGACATCCACGAGGGTTATACCCTGCATGTGTTAAGTATCATTACCAAGCCAAATTAGAGCCKCACTCCTATGTCATAGCCTCTTCTGTCACAGGTTTCATCACCCTGTCCACGAAGTAAGTTGTGATGTTCTTTGTGTATGTGTCGTTGGTCTTGGAGGTTTCCACCATTGAAAGGAGTTGGCTCTAGCTTTCCCTGTGTTGGCCACAGACCAAACCCTTAACTCCTCAAGTCTRAGGATTGTTAGAGAAGACCTTTGTGGCCTGTCGGGTTTACTATTGGTTATTATGGATGGTTGTGTATTGTTGACAAAATTGAGTACATGCTCGCCCAATTGGTTATGTGACAATCGTGTTGGTTTGGGTATCTAGTCATTGCCTTTGTTATTACAATGGATAAACCCTGCATGGTTAATTGGACAAATAAAATACATAGTCGCTCTCTTGTGTTTGATAACCCAGTATTGTTTTAATTGAGAAAGTCACAGCCTTGCTTCATGTCGATGTATGGGCATGTGTGGTTTCCATAGAATGATAGGTTGGTTGTTGATTATTACGACAGTCTAAGTAATAGGCTCAGCATTGAATTGGTTGATTGGTTGATACACAGTCACTGTCTTTTTGCACTAAAGATTATTTGGATGTTAAACTTGGCATTGGTTACAATTGTTTAATGATGTTCGTGCATAATGCATTTGTATGTGTGGTGTTCCTACACCACAAAGAAATGGTCATTGTAACTATGAGTTTTTTTGAGGGGCCAAATGGTTATTGCAATCGGGATTACTGTAGCAATTCCATCCACTATATGTGTTATGGTTATTTGATTGCATCATTAGGGATGAGCCCGAGTTATACACAACATGGTTGATTGGAGTTTGATTAATTTGAAGCAATACTATATTAGATTGATAGCTCGGCATGATGGGTTGAGTTAATACTATGACTGTGTGTTTAGAATTGTAAAATGGGAATGTTGCATCATGGTGTTTTGGGTGGCTGCCCACTGCGTATGATATGGATATTTGGGGTCGTTCACTCAGAGATAGTCACAAAGTTTTAAACATGGCCTTGTTCCAATTCAATTATTTGTATTATGAAATCAGATATGCTTTGTTGCCTCATTGTTTTGGATGAATAATCCAGCATTTTAAATGTTTAGAATCAAAGAAAAAAATGGACCTGTGCAGTCACAGAAATGAAATTTCGTTTTGTCGAACGGTTGTATATTTCTCAATTTAGTGTGAGTTGAATTGGTGATTGGTTATCTGGGTATCTAAATGACAAGCCATGATCTTTGCAAACGAATATGGATCATTGTGTTGATTGTCCATTGGGTATGTTAAATGAATKCCATGCAYAGTGATAGGCACGAGTGTTGTGATAGTATGACCACAGTGTAGTTTAATTATTAAATAAATGTAGAGACAGAATCGAGCATGATTTTTATGCCCGCATTTGATGAGCAAAGTGAAAGTAATTGATTGTGTATTTATTTGGAAATTGCTTATGGATAAATGGGAGAAAACATATCTCCYCTACAGATTGATGTGGAATGGTTACTGTTTTGATTGATTGGCATAGTGTAAATATTTGGTTATAAACAATGAACTAGTTAATACACAGTAGTTGTTATTGGATCACAATGGTCATTTGGTTGGTGTATTTCCTTTTTCAGAATGGTTATATGGATTGCTTAATTTATKTTATGAATAGTACCCGCTCTCATTCCCTACCATTATTTCACTTTTCGCTAATTACAACCCCATCGCCTTCCCACGTTCATTTTTCACTCCATGTTCTAAAATTGATTACAGTCAAGAAAAATTATGTGATGAAGCAGTTGGCAGTAGCAGTGTCTTGGTTGAATTACAGTGATGTTTTCTTTGGTTTGCAATTGATTGTTGTTGTCTTTGAGCAGTAACCATTTTTCCCCCTCATCATATCATGTTTCACTCAATAAAAACCCCTCACATATCCCAGGGCCCTTTATTCACCCCCTGCTCATTGATAAACAGTAAAACAATTTGTATGGATTGGATTGCATGAGTCTAATGCATTGTTGAGCCAAATATATTTCATATATTTAAGAGTTGTCATGTATGGTTATTTAAAATACTATTTGTTAATCAATCATGCATACAAAAATGAGTTTTTTCAGTCGAGGTAGCCATGGCCGAGGAAACAGATGGAGAGGTAATAGGAACACATGCCCAAGAAGGCCAAGGTTCTCCATACATTTTGATGTTGTCTCACAAGAGCTTGGCCAGTTGTTTCAGGCCGGATTTTTCAATTAGATTGGGCAAGGAGTGGTCCAACCCAGGCCTGAAAGGCCTCCTTTCCAAGTCTCGCAAGCCCCTGGTATCCATGTGCCTCCTCACGTCGCATTGCAACTCGAGGTTCCTGAAAATGATGGATGGCAAGAGATTGTCCACCCAACAGTCTCCCAACATCGTGGCTGGCCTAATTTATCCCTACCTTCTCCTCTGCCCATTAGCCCCATTGGCCAAGCTGCCCCCCACTCACCAGTGCAGTCCTCTCATGCTAGCAAAAGCTTGAAAGTCGAGGCCCACCATGCCCTTGACAAAGGAAAGGCCATTGTTGCCCCTTCCTCACCCTCCAATGGCTCTGACAAATCTGTGTCTTCCTGGATGCATTTGAGGGATGATTGTTCCCACGTGATCAGTGAGATTAGGCCTAGAGGCTCAGTGCAGCCAAAGGCAAATTCAGGAAAATCAAAGGGTGACAAGCGCTATCAAGGAAAGATTGCATCTTAGAGTGGGAAATATGGCTTTTGAGATTTTATTTTATCTATTGTTGATGACAGTTGACTTCAGGAATTTTTGGACAACATGTTTTATTTTTGGATTTATGAGTAATACCTTTTTTGAAAATAATTTCAAATATCATGAGCTAAATTGTCAAATGTGAATATAATGATGGGAGCCACAAGGAGGTGTGTTTTTCTTAACTAACTAGTTATGTTATGATTGTTATGAGCTAAAGGGAGTCATAAGGGGTCCCACCTACTAGTTATTATTTATTTATAACCCTTATTATGATTATTACTTTTCCCCCTTAACTAAAAAGTTGGTTGAATCTTTAGTTAACTTAACTAATGAGGTGGTTCAACTACCTCAACTAATTCTGACTTGCTTAAAGGAAAAAGGAAAGGGAGGAACAAGAGGAGGACAAAAGCAAAAACATACTAAGGTTTGCTCTTTGAGTTTATGTTGAGATAGTTCAGTTTTCATTCATTCATTCATTTATTCATCACAAGCCTAATTATCTTTTATCATAGCAGGGTCTTATTGTAGACAACAATATTCAGGGCTGAATTACATCATTCAGACACTTGTTTTTCAGAGGTGTTGATCTATCTTTGATAGTCTATGTAGCCTTGTCTGTTTGTGAATTAGTTTTCATGACTCACAAAGGCTATTGTGCAGAGTTGAGTGGGCAGAAATCTGTGGAAAACTGATCCATGTTTTAGAGTTCATTTTTGGTTTTTTGTCAGAGGTCCTTTTGTATGTTTCATCGGGGATATCTAAGTTTGACTTTGGTCCAAAATTTTTGTATGAGATTTTGTAAAGAAATTGACTCTTTGGTGAATTGGAATGAAATAAAGGATTTCTTTATGTCTCATCTCTCTTGATTATCATCTTGGTGTCTTTACTTTTGTCTTTACATTTATTTCAGCAACTGTGATATCCAAAAAATTACATAAAAAGTAAATTTCCAGCCAGCTTTTTATTGATAAAAAACTAGCCTAAACACTGGTCATTAATACTTGTGAGTTAGGATGTTATTTTTGTTGTCTATAAACATAGGGTGAGATTCTCGTCTATTTTGCTTTAGCCAAGAAAAATCTGAAAATGCTTGAGTAAGATCATTTCATATATTTTCCTCAACATTTATTTGGCGACCATACTGGGGAGATCTTCGATATCTCTCTGGTTAATTTTTATACTCGATTTTTATCTATACATCTTTCTTTTCTGATATTGATTCTTTGACTGTTCCTGTCACAAGGCAGCCCAATATTGAGCTCGGTCTTCAAGATCAGACCAGCCTTGCTTTGAATCTGTTTAACACCATCTTAGACACTGCCAACACCCATCCTAATCTTAACCATTCTTGGGAAGCAATTGAACGAGATATTAGTGCTCAAGAGAAATTGGAAGCTAGACGAAGACAGACTAGAAACCAGCATTGACCTTTTTGTTTCTTCAAGTTTTGGCCTTTCTTTCATGTCCTTAGATTCTCGCACTTCTAGAAGAAGAATAGGCTTGTCACCTGAAACCAATCCTATTACTAAAATAGGAAAAAGAAACGTTGTGTTTTTTGCCCAACAAAGAGCTCTATGGAGAACTTTATCTGATTCATCCAGTTCGTCTTTCTTTCCCTCATCTATCATCCACAAGATGGCATCTAGTGGTGGTTCTAGTGGCACTGGAAGTGCTTCATCTTCTCAGACTTCATCATCATCAGTGATTGGTAGCTTATATAGCCACCATATCCCTGTTCAATCTACCACAAATCCCACCAAAGTCATTAAAATTATGGGCTTTTTCAGTTCGAAGAAAACACCACAACCACACCATGGGATGTGTCCTCTCCTCTTAACCTAGCACCTGCTACTCGTCCACTTGCAAAATTTAAAGAGCACCTTCCTAGGTTTTTAGGAAATAACACTGTCAGTACAAACAAACACCTAGTGGAATTTTCTAATGCTTTTCATAACATAGGGGCCAATGACAATGATACTTGTATGCGCTTATTCGTCAATTCCTTGGAAGGAAAGGCTACGACCGACTTCTTTGACCTTCCTCCTAAGAGTCTGTCTACTTGGGAGGAGTTAATCTATTGGTTCAGATCCACTTATGGGCAATCCAAAATCCCAACCGAGAAGTTAAGGGAGTATAATAGCGTCACCTATAAGGATGATGAGACCATCAAGTCCTTCAACTTGCGTTTCACCAAGTTATACAATCAAATCCCCGAACTCATCTGCCCCAGAACCAACCGCTTTCATGCATTACTACAATGTGTTGCCTTCCCCCTACCATCATAGGCTTGAGGAAAAATCCATTGATAATCTCGGTTCTTCTCTGCATACTTGCTCAGAGTATGAAGAACAACTTGAAAGAACAGGTCTTTCCCAAGGAGAATCGGTTAGACAAACAGACATGTCCGCCCTCTTACATCTAGTACAAGACATGAATAATCATATGATAGTGTATGAGTGAAAAGGAACTGTCTCCCCCCTCACCCCTGGAGCTTCATCCTCTTCTGCACCCCCCTTTAGGAATCCAGTTGAAAATAATATTCAGCCTAAGCTTATCCTGCCTCAGAGTCGGTGTAAATTTTGCGAGGAACACCACAAAGAAACCACGTGTGAGGTAAAGAAAAGTCTCAGAGATAAGATCTTTGGTAAAATACCAGAAGCTACCATTGTTGTCCTAGATTTTGCAGAGCCAAAGTATGTCATGGTCATCGATACTAGGAACAAATCCTATGCTCCCAAGGGAAAATTTGATCCTCCCCGTAGTTCTTTTGGCCCGAGCTCATCCTCAACCGTTGCTACTCTCTAGGTTCCTAAGGTTCCTGAGAGTCAAGGAATCACTCCTCCTCTCCCCTTTTCCAAATACAATATCTTGAATCAATTGGACAACATCAAAGCAGATGCAACCCTTCTAGACATGGTTGTCTTCACTGAACAACAGATGCATTTGAAACAATTCATGGAAGGAAAAGCTTTCATTGTAGCCAATCTTTCCAAAGAGGTAAATGAAGAGGATTATTCTGTAAATAAAGTAGGTGTACATAACTTTAGATACCCTGTAAAAATCCCCCTTTTATGTTTTTGTAAATATTATGGATAAGATTGCCCATTGTTGCCTCATTAATGGTGGTTTGGGCCCAAGTGTGATGTTGAAGATTATTATGTAAGAGCTAGGCTTGTCTTGCACAAATGAAAATGCCAGAAGCATGCTCTCCTATAATATTCTACAAAAAACAACCATAGGCGAGATTAAGGATGTGACCTTGGTTTTATGCGCTCATCCTAAGATAAGAACAACCCTCGGGATTCAGGTAATTGATATGCCTATAAGCAATTACTCAATTATCTTGGGAAGGGATTGGCAAGCCTTAACAGGTGGATACCTCTAACTCAACTAGACACATTTATCCATTCCTCAGAATGGTAAGAACATTATAGTCCTTAGAGAGGGAATAATTTCACCCTACATAGAGAGTGTTCCACAATCTAGCGTAAACTATATCAAAGAGAACCTAGGAGTGTATTCCATCTTTGTTGAAGAGAATAATATTCCTTTGAAAAGAATAGATTTAGATGATGATATGTGGCATACACACTTTGATGGTTCATGCTCTAATGAAGGTAATGGGACTGGCATTATCTTGGTTTCCTCTGCAGGAAGAATTCATAATCTGTCTTACAGGTTAGAGTTTTCTTGTACTAACAATGTCACTAAGTTCGAAGCTTTATTATTAGGCATTTAAAAAGCCCTTAATCTTGGTTGTGGTCACCTTTCAGATTGTGGAGATTCTAAGCTTGTTGTGAACTTGATACTTAAAATGTGCTCTCCTAGCAACAAGTTGATGGAACGATACTCCCAAACTATTTGGGCACTTATTTTGAACCTTATATCCTTCAACATCACTCATGTTAAGAGGGAGTTGAATTAAATGGTTGTGGTCTAGTTGTCTTTACAACTTCTCCTAATAAGCAACTTTTTTATTGTTCTTTTCAATCTCTATATCGTCCATATATCCCTGACAATGTAAAATCTTGGCAGGCCCTGCCTAACAATAAGAGCATTTGTGCTTTCATTCAAGATGAACCTCTTAAGTCCGAGGAGATTATATCCATAGAAAACAATAAAATTCCTGAGGGCTTGACTCCTCTTGAGAGTTTGCTTTCATCAAGTGATGTAGGCAATAAAGAAGAACAGAAAGAAGAGGAGTTATGAAAGAAGGTGGTTAAAACCATCTCCATGGACATTAGGACACTTGAATCTTAAACGAATGTTAAAATAAATGTCCAATGTTCTGATAAAGAAGAGGTGAGGTCTGCCGAGCTACTCGGTGGATTTCAAAAAAAAATTGCTTGGTGTTATGAGGATCTTCGTGGTTTTGATCTGGGTCTTATTCAGCATACTATGAAACCAGCTAGGAAAAAATAAGGACTTGTTAACTCTGCACTGAAAGCAACATTTCAAAGGGAGTTGAGAGATTTCTTAAGGGCTAGGATTATTTTTTCAATCCACCCTGAACGATTTCCAAATTGGGTACCTGCTTCGCAGACCAATGATCATATTAGAACCTGCATTCATTTTCGCACCTTCAGTCAGGCTATTATGAGAAATCTTTCTCCCCCCCTTAATACAAGAATAATTCTGCAACAGGTTGTAGAGTTACAGTTGAAGCCCTTACTTGACGGAATTATGGGTTACAATAAAATCAAGGTAAAAGGGGAAAATGTTCACAAAACCACTTTTATTACTAATTGTGATACTATGTCTTACAAATGCCTACTTTTTGGCTTACTTGATGCAAGTATCGCTTTTATAAGGCCTACACACACAACTTTCGATGAATTGGTTAGTCTCCATATCTATCTTGGTGATTTAATTGTGTGCGTCAAGGGGCTGATAATTACATTAGAATCCCAAGTGTTGGGTCCTTTCCAAAATGCTTTTGTCTTGGATGCTAACTCATACATTTTAAAAAACTTATAGAAGCAATTGTTTTCCTACAGCACTAACAGTGCTCCCTTGAAGTATTGCGAGGGGCCAGCGTGAAAAGTTCTAATGCTGATTGGATTTTTTGTATATTAGTAGCTTAGCTTTGCTTTCATTTTTGCGTTATTTTCTTTTCTACTTTACAGTAGTTTGATTTATGCTTTCTTTTTCAAAACTTTTCTTGCCGCTTCTTCATTTTTGTCTTTTATTACTGTTGTTTTAATTTCTGCATTTTTACTTATGTCATGATTTTGTTTCCTATCTTTTTTCTAGTTAATTTGGTCAAGATAGGATGTTGGATCAATTTTTCCACAGTGACACTCCTGCGAGATATTGTTAGTCAATAACAATCAGGCTTACATGACTATTACGATGTTCCCCTGAGGACACACTTGAATTTGTTATCTACCTTTACTGTTGTCTTACAAAGGGATTGGTTATCTCCCGCTTCTTCTTTCCATTTCTTCGTCCATTTGAGAAATAAAAGAGCAGATCCATTAATTTTTCTCCTTGAAATAAGAGTTGATTATGGTTGAATGATTATGCATACATGGATAAAACCCCTCATACTTAACATTTTTCATAAGTTATTCCCAAATTCCCAGTCATTTTTCCATTAAATATGCTCACTTCCCCCCTGTTGCATAATTATTCTGGTTTCATCTTCTAAAATTATTGTTCTTGGTCTGCAAAACCATGAGTTCTGAGTTTTAAATCTGTTGAAAACAAATTTCCCTGTGGAGTCGCCAGTTTGTTGACGATTAAAAATTGTAATGAAGTTTTTGCCCGCAAAGTGTTGCTAAAGCCTATTATTATAAAGCTAAATAATACTAGTAGGTGGGACCCCCTTGTAGTTTGGAGATTAGGTCTGGTTCCTATTTAATGTTATGTTATTGTTCGACATTGCTTACATGGTTGATGACATTTTGTTTTTATTGGATGATGGATCAGGCGTATTATACATGTTCTTTGTTGCTCCAGGCTCAAGTTTTATGTTACAACGACCTATGTTATTCATGGTTACCATTACTGTCTATTCTTGGATCTATTAGTCATGACACTTGCAGCAAATATATGTTAGTAACAACAAATAAAGGAAAAATTAAAAGAAGATTAAGCAATGGGAACAAAAATGCAAAGGGAAGAAATTATTCTATACTAACATGCTACACTATATGCATTAAAAGGATCGTGGTAAATCCTAGCTAACATATGATAGCCATGCAATTTATTGAATTTATATAGAAACATAGTTGGCATGCATTACTGTATAGTTGGAAATGGTAATATGTGATGTGGGTGACGCTCTTGGAAATTAAGGGTTGTTTGTTTCGATGCATGGTTCAAATTGGATGATTTGTTGTGTTAATGGTTGGCGTGTACTAAGAAATTAATTGAGCTTGAGTGTGGAGGTGACGTGCATTTACTGCAAGTCACCCCTACTCCTTCCACTAGTCGTCAACATAGTCGGGCTATTGTTCAATTGGGTTTTGTTGTGGTTAGTCTTTGACTTTCAAGCAGAGGGGAATCGCTCAGCCAACTCACATTTTAAGGTGTGTTGATTATAGGTATGTTTTTTTTTGGCCATTCATGAGTCTGCTCTAGTTATGAAATGGATATTGGCTTGGGTGTATTGGTTTTTGCTTCCTTTAAGTATTGCAACTCTGTAAAATTGTGATTTTGGAATGAAGTGTTGACGGTTTTCTCTGCACTAATGTTTGGAGTGACAACGTTATTGGTCATCCTGAGTGTTAACAACCATAAAGGCTCTCTGTCATCCTTGTTGGTTTGGTTGGAGGCTTTTGTTTATTTTTGGGTGGTTTGTTGTCCTCACACATTCATATCGCTATATACAGTCTTTGGATGGGGTTTAATGGTTGGAAGCACTTGTGTCACCGCGCATTATTCACTTGGGCATTGGTTTGTTTTCACCACTAAGGGTTGCGCAGTGGGTTATATTGTTCTTTCTCGGCCCTGTCTTCACCTGAGCGTTGTGGTTGTTTGACTTGAGAGCCACGAGGGCTATACCCTACATCTGTTAAGTATCATTACCTAGCCAAATTAGAGCCTCACTCCTCTGTCATAGCCTCTTTTTTCACAAGTTTCGTAACCCTGTCCTCGAAGTAAGTTGTGGTGTTCTCTATGTATGTGTCATTGGTCTTGGAGGTTTTCATCATTGAAAGGAGTCGACTCTATCTTTCCCTGTGTTGGCCACAGAGAAAACCCTTAACTCCTCAAGTCTGAGGGTCTTTAGAGAAGACCTTTGTGGTCTGTCAAGTTTACTATTGGTTATTATGGATGGTTGTGTATTGTCAACAAAATTGAGTACATGCTCGCCCAATTGGTTATGTGACAATCTTATTGGTTTTGGTATCTAGTCACTGCCTTTTTTATTACAATGGATAAACCCTACATGGTTAATTGGACAAATAAAATACACAGTCGCTCTCTTGTGTTTGATAACCCAGTATTGTTTCAATTGAGAAAGTCACAGCCTCACTTCATGTTGATGCGTGGGCATGTGTGGTTTCCACAACATGATAGGTCGGTTGTTGATTATTATGACAGTCCAAGTAATAGGCTCAGAATTTAATTGGTTGATTGGTTGATACACAGTCACTGTCTTTTTGCACTAAAGATTATTTGGATGTTAAACTCGACATTGGTTACAATTGTTTAATGATGTTCACGCATAATGCATTTGTATGTGTGGTGTTCCTACACCATGAATAAATGGTCATTGTAACTATGAGTTTTTTTGGGGGGCCAAATGGTTATTGCAACTGGGATGACTGTAGCAATTCCATCCATTGTATGTGTTATGGTTATTTGATTGCATCATTAGGGATGAGCCCGAGTTATACACAGCATGGTTGATTGCAGTTTGATTAATTTGAAGAAATATTGTATTAGATTGATAGCTCGGCACAATGGGTTGAGTTAATACTGTGACTGTGTGTATAGAATTGTAAAATGGGAATGTTGCATCGTGGTGTTTTGGGTGGTTGCCCACTGCGTATGATATGGATATTTGGGGTTGCACACTCAGAGATAGTCATAGAGTTTTAAACATGGCCTTGTTGCAATTCGATTATTTGTATTATGAAGTCAGATATGCTTTGTTGCCTCATTGTGTTGGATGAATAATTCAGCATTTTAAATGTTTAGAATCAAAGAACAATTTGGACCTATACACTCACAGAAGTGAAATTGTGTTTTGTCGAATGGTTGTATATTTCCCAGTTTAGTGTGAGTTGAATTGGTGATTGGTTATCTGGGTGTCTAAATGACAAGCCAGAATCTTGGCAAATGAATATGGATCACTGTGTTGACTGTCCATTGGGTATGTTAAATGAATGTCATGCAAAGTGACATGCACGAGTGTTGTGATAGTATGACCACAGTGTAGTTTAATTATTAAATAAATGTAGAGACATAATCGAGCATGATTTTTATGCCCACATTTGATGAGCAAAGTGAAAGTAAGTGACTGTGTATTTATTGGGAAATTGTTTATGTATAAATGGGAGAAAACAGAGCTCCCCTACAGATTGTTGTGGAATGCTTACTGTTTTGATTGATTGGCACTGTGTAAATATTTGGTTATAAACAATGAACTAGTTAATACACAGTAGTTGTTATTGGATCACAATGGTCATTTGGTTGGTGTATTTCCTTTTTCATAATGGTTATATGGATTACTTAATTAATTTTATGAACAATACCCGCTCTCATTCCCCACCATTATTTCACTTTTCGCTAATTACAACCCCATCGCCTTCCCACATTCATTTTTCACTCCCTATTCTAAAATTGATTACGTCAAGGAAAATTTTGTGATGATGCAGTTGGCAATAGCAGTGTCTTGGTTGAATTACAGTGATGTTTTCTTTGGTTTGCAGTTGATTGTTGTTTTCTTTGAGAACGAGCAATTTTTCCCCCCTCATCATATCATGTTTCACTCAATACAAACCCCTCACATATCCCAGAACCCTTTATTCACCCCCTTCTCATTGATAAACAGTAAAACAATTTGTATGGATTGGATTGCATGAGTCTGATGAATTGTTGAGCCAAATCTATTTCATATTTTTAAGAGTTGTCATGTATGGTTATTTAAAATATTATTTTCTAATCAATCATGCATACAGGAATGAGTTTTTTCAGTCGAGGTAGCCATGGCTGAGGAAACAGTGGGAAAGGTAATTGGAACACAGGCCCAAGAAGGCCAAGGTTCTCCATACATTTTGATGTTAACTCACAAGAGCTTGGCTAGTTGTCTCAGGCCGGATTTTTCAATTGGATTGGGCAAGGAGTGGTCCAACCAAGGCCTGAAAGGCCTCCTTTACAAGTCTCGCAAGCCCCTGGTATCCCTGTGCCTCCTCACGTCTCATTGCAGCCT
>JASDQU011508762.1:0-11718 GCA_032191745.1 Picea mariana
TAAGTGCAAGAAGACCTTGCGTTTGGATGCCTTCTTCTACAGTCTGTTAGGAACCCGTCGTTTACAACAGACCTTCGCACTCTTCCCATATAAGTCCTCTGCCTGTTCACCCTTTACTACAACTCACTGTTTGAAGTTTATAAAGACCTCACTCACCTATGCATGCCTGACCTAGTTTGGAGTTGGAATGATATCATTTTGAGTTGGCTTCCATTCGGTCACCCCATCTATAAACAAACCGTGACATAAAACTGATGGGCGTCGGGCTCTGCTCCTGATATCAATCCGAGAGTGACTTCCGTCGCCAACAGGTTGCATGTCTTGTTGGGTGTTCATCACACCCTAGTGTGGAATGGGAATCTGAAGAATGGCTGGGGGTGGTTGTTGTACGTATTGTTGTGGGGCCTACTGAGGGGTAGGCAGTGCTAGAGGATGTGGTCCATTTACTGAGTCTTTCATCTGTTTAAAATCAACGATTTGGGGGCAATGATGAGTATAATGACCGAACTCACCGCAAAGGGCACAAGGGAAGTTGGTTCGAAGATTATTGTTATTTTTCCCTTGACGTATGTTGTTATTGCCCCTCTGGGGGTTCTGATTCCCTTGATTTTGGTTGCCCCCAATAGGTTGGTTCTGTTGGGGGTGATTTCCGCCTTAACCTAGGTTGTTATTGTTCTCGTTTTTTCCTTTCTTTTTGGCATTATTTGACTGATGGGTTGGATTTGCCGTATTCAGCTGTTCAAAATTTTGATATTGCTGAATGGGAGAGGGTTGAACAAAATTCACCCCAGCGTGAGTGTGTCCTTGTGGTGGAGCCATGGGCTATGGAGGGCCAGGAAATGGAAAGTACGGATTTTGTTGGGGTAATGATCTGTAAGGTACATAAGAAGGCGTGGTGCTTTCACTAGTACTTAGAGTATAAGCTGAGGTAGAGGGAGTACTAGAACTTGTTTGGATAGGTGGGCATGTTGTGGGTGTCGGCGGTGGCCCACTAATGGGTGGAGGAAGGGTAACAGGGTATGGTTGTTGATAAGGGGGTGGGGGATAATAAGGGGTTCCTCCATATGCCGATGAATATTGAGGTGTGCCATATATTGGTGGTTGTTGGGGTTGTGGTGCGTGGTGTTACCAATCAATCCGTCTGCTGAGTGAGACATCCCGGGTTTATCTTGGCCAAATGCCACGGGTTTTGGGAGATCAGGAAGTACTGTGTACAAGTACCCTGATTATGAATAGATGAGGTTGTATTGTTGAGCCTTACTGATGGCTTCTTCTTCTGATTGAGGGATGGTGGAAGCCACATCTTTACCGAGGAGAGAGACAAGTGATCTGAGAAACTAGTCAGGACATTGTTGTTTGGTGGTTTCTGTTTTGCACAAACTACGTCGTCGATGCCACTCGTGAATGTGATCAACGATATGTGTGGCTGAGGTTTGTTTAAAATTAGAGAGTAGTTTAAGACCATTGTCATGGTGGATTGGTAATTGGAAGAAGGTAAAAAATGCTTTGGCCAAGGACTCGAAAGTCGCATGGGACCCTGATTTTTCGTCTACATACCATTTGGCTAATGGGCCAGTGAGTGTGCGTTGAAATAATCGTAGTCGGATGGAATCATCCATAATGTTGTTGGAAGAGTACCATAAGTGGAAAGTCATGACATGGTTGGCAGGGTCATCTCCTGCCTTTCCTTCAAACTTGGGGATATCTGAAGGTAGTTTGGTAGGCATTGCAGGCCATGTGGGGTCATGCAATATAGGATCATTTGTGAGTTTGCTTAGATCTGGTATGTTGAGAGAGGCCAAGTATGGCATCTAGAGTGGTGGTGGAGAGTTAGTTCCAGCCATGGTGTGAGTGGTTTGTGAACCTGACCCTTGGGGGGGATTAGGTGGGTTTGTACTTCCCCCATGAGAGGAAGTTGGCCCCCCGCTTCCGTGTAAAGGAGAGCGAGTGGACGGTGGACCTTGGGAATTGGACCCAAGTAGGGTGGAACCAAGCAAAGCTGATCCTAAGACAGTGGCACTCACGGGAGTGTGAGAAGGTGGAACCGATGAGTTGAAAAGACTAGGAACTTCCCCTAGAATAGGAGGGAGGTTTAGCAAGTGTCTGGAATGAAGGGGGTTTTGTGGGTCCCCTATGATGTCCGACTAGCTAAGTGGATGTGTGCGAATAGTGGTGAGAGTAAAATAAACAAGAGCCTTTGTTGCATTTTTTGAACTTTACACGAAATATATCTAAATGAAATGTAATCAGAAGTGCATCATACATAAAGTGTTTTGAAAAAGAAGCATATATGTGGATAAGTGGATTTTGTCCATGTGGGGGAACAAAGAAAACAAATGCTCATGTCCTAAAAGACGTAACGTCCTTCCTCTCAAAATAGCACTGGACCTTCCAATAACACTCGACAGTGGGGTCTGAAGCCACCGGAAGAGAAACTAGTGAAGGATGATGCAATTAGTTATAATGAGGGGTAGAGGGGGCATATCCCGAAAGAACTGGCGATATTTCCCAATAGCCACACAAAATCCGATCAAGGTGCAATTGCAGCCCACAATTGCCACCTGGGTAGATGTCCTAAAATTTTGTCACTAGGTACCTCGGTCAAAGTGCGGCATTTAGATTTTCGGCCTAAGAAATGGGTCATGGGCTGGATCCCGTCCAAGAGGTGGGTGCCTCAAGGGGGGATGCACAGAACAATCGGACCTCGGCCTTCAACCCTTCACGGGTATCTCCCTGCCTTATGGTGTTAGGAACACTTGACTTGGAGGATTTAAAGTTCTCTATTTGACAACTTCTATTGTTTTGAAAATGTAAGAACCAGATAACGGGGAGTTATTTGGATGCCTATCCCCGAAATCCTACTTAGACTAAAAGATTTCTTTTGGCACCTCCTGTGGAGGAAAACTTAGTGAACTTTTTAGAAAAAATTTAGATGTGGTTGTTTGAAAGATTGGAGGTGTGTGCCAATCTCGTTGAAATTAAGTGGGAGTGGATAGTTTCGTCAAGAAAAGGGGTGGGGTGTCTCTGAATCCCTTTGGAGGAAACTTACTTCGACCTCCACGTTTCGAGAGGAAAATTATGTGAGTGATAAGTGACTTTTGTGTGTGAATGAGTGAAAGTGTGCCAATATTTAATAAATTAGGTGTCGCCTTGTTGCATGTGGACTTCGCTTGGTCCTTACACGTCTTGATTACCTAATTAACTAAATGTCTTTGGTACAACCTTGCGGATTTCAAAAGTCCCTAGGAAGCTAGCATGTGGACATGTGGGTCCGTTACTATTCATTTAACTCCCTATTGTGATTTAATCTAAGAAAGCTTTGAAACTATCCTAGATTGTGATCTTGTGGGCATGTATGGGCCCGTTACAAAACCTTTAAACTTTCCAAGTGATTTAATCTAAGAAAGTAAATTTCAACACTATCCTATCTTTGTAGCATGTGGGCATGTATGGGTCCGTTACAATCTTGAGATGTGTTTGAAAAATAAACTAAGAGGAGTCCCGAGGGGGTTGTTGTCCTCTCCTAAAGGTTTTAGTCTTTTTAAGGGAGATGAAATTGTCCTACAACCTTTTTTTGATTCTCAAAATCGCTTTGAAGCACGAGAGAAGAGCATACTAAGCGATTGTTATCCAATTTCTGGTCCCAATGTAAGTTCTATGTGATTACAAATGATTCCAACTTATACTTTTAGTCAAAGCAAGCCATCCATGTGGTAAAATGAAAGCAAAAAATGAAATAATGATTTTAAACCCCCTAAGTGCCTATGTGTTTTGACTAATCCCTTTATATGGAGAGGGAACTAAGTGTGGTGCAGATTAAAACATCCATAGAATCATTTTTAAGAAGGCTAGGGGCCTTCCACAAATCATAAAAAGGCTTACAATGTGTATTTTTCTACACAAGTGCGCAGGTCTTAGAGTAGGCAGAGGCGCAAACCGAAAAAGACTTTTGGGCGCAGATGCGCGGAGGGCACTGAATAACACAGTAATTTTGGAGCACATGTGCACGATGCGCGACTGTGGGCCAATAAACCCGCGCACACCTGTCACACAGCCGTGAAGAAAATTCTGGATGGAATTCTCTCAATTTAGCTTTGAATTGGACGTTTTGCAGGTCGACTTGGGCCGGTTATGATACCTGTAGATTAAATAAACTGAAAGAAGAGCTAGAATAACCCAGATGGGATAGGAAATTGATACCTTTTCCCAATGGAGTCGTCAATTTGTTGTGCCTCTTTTGTCACCTGAATGGGCAAAATAGATGTGCTTACAAGCTTAGTTGGGTCAGCTAAGTAAGACAACAGTGAAGGAAAGGGTTAGAAAAATAAACTTAAAAGACTAAACTAAGAAAGGAAAGAACAACTAAATTATTGAGCATAAGGACATAATAACAAGAAACAAACAAGACTCATGTCACCAATGGAAATGATTGTATTAGTGAAAAGAAAACACTGAGAAGAAAGAGGACTTTGGGTCCCTTCTTCCTCCAAGGGAGGGCTTTTGGACCCCCACAATTGAGCTCTTCTTACAACTTTGAAACTTGCAAGAAATGGTGAAAGAAGCCCAAGCTAACCCACTCAAAAGGTGATGTGGATTGCCCAAATGGAATGGTGCTAGTATGCTCTTGATGAGAAAAGAGGATTCCCCAAGAGAATAGCAACAGCATAACCTTGCAAACGAATTCCTTGAAAATGTAGTGCACCCATGGCCTTGTTTTATAGCACCACTTTGAGGTATTGTGCAACCAGTTTTTAGTGTGAAAATGGGTTGTTTAGGGCACCTTTAGGTTTTTGCCTAGCCATCCAGTCGGATCCAGCCGATATTTGGATGTCAAATCAACTTGGAAGTTGAACCAGAAGTGGGTGGGAGGTCGACCAATCTCATAAATGCATCGTTTCTCAGATGTGCGCAGCTTTTAGCGACCACAGTCGTGCAACATACACATGTGCACTTTTTCTGAGTTTTTGGATGGTGCATGTGCGCGCGTGCCCTGTGTAGTCATAGCGCATCTTGATTTTATAACTGGTTGTATAGTTTTGGATCTTTTGGAAATGTTTTTTTGGTAATTTTGGTCCATGGGTGGACTCATAGTTGTTTGAAAATGTTGGATTCTTGTAACCGTTTGTGGACGAAATTTCAGTGATAACAAGGGCTTGATTTTCATCATCATTTGTCTTTTGTGACTTGGATATTAATCTGGATTCCTATTGGGTACAATTTGACCATAACTTGTTAAACTTGGGAAATTTTCTTCTAGCGCGAATCCCTTGAACGAATTGGTCCTAAGAGGAAGGAAACTCATTGACTGTAGTAGTCACAAGTTCAGCGTCATCCAATGAGTCTCCAATAGCTGCTAACTGGTCCTTGATTTGCGAGATCCTCATAAAATAATTGGTGACTATTTTTTACTTGTTCATTGTCACGTTTTTTAGTAGATGCCTTTGAGTAAGCTTCCGGTTGGTATTCTTACTTTCATAAAGTCTGGTTAGGGCATTAAACATTTCCTTCGGTGTCTTCAGTTCTTATACATTAGGTATCAGATGGTCCTTGATCTAGTTTGTCAAGATACTCTTGGTCTTGACTTCATTCTTCCCGAACTTTGCTTTGGCTTCTTCATCTTCATGTTATGGAAGCACCTGCTTGACATGATCCAATAACTCATTCTCTTCTAGAATGAGAAGTAATCTATGCTTCCAGGATTTGAAGTTATTTGCTCCATCCAATCTATCTTCAACTCTCATACTAGTTGACATTTTCACCGGTAGAAACCCTAGATCTGAGAAATTTCAAATTTCCGAACTTCACAAAACTGCAACCAGAGTGTTATAGGAGGTGTGCTAGGGTAGGGAGAACTTCTCTATGGTGAAATTAGTCCCAACATCTTGGCACTAATGCTCAATGAGCTTGTCAAAGATATTACTGTGCAGGGGCAAGATACTACTACAAACAATCTTCCTTCCAGTGGTTAAATTGTTATGAAGGTAACCAACTCTGATACCATGTTAGATTTTCTTTATTTACAGAGCAATAGAGATACTAGATTTCTTTTACTTCTTTAACATTAATAGTTATAGCATGTACTGAACAATAAGAGCAACATAAACAAGATACAAGAGAACACAACAGATTTATCCTAGGAAAACCCCAAATGGGGGAAAAAACCCAGCTAACCTTTCTTAGATAGATTCTGTCCAATATAATCCACCATGAACCAACTCTTAAGAGCTAAAAACAAAGAAGAAACCCTAGCACTAGGCTAGCACACAAGCCAGTGCTCACAGATGCAGTAGCAACACAATATAATAGTAGCGCAACTCCTTGGAGAGATGGCGCACAAGAGAAAACCACCACAAAGAATAACCAAGAACCTGAGATGATGCTGCACTACGTCTTCTTCTTCTCCTCAAACTCATGCTTCTTTCTTCAATGAGAGAGTGAGTGTGCTGTATGTCAAATGAGCAAGACGTCTCCTCTATTTATAGTCTTCAAGTCACCTTGCATGGGCCGACTTCTCCTCTGTGGATTCTTATTTTTCTTTATCTTTTTCTGTGGGGCGACTTCTCTTCCGGGGTGTTCTTCCGTTGTTCAATGGTCTTCCTTGGACTTCTGGAATCTTCTCTTCTTCTGGGAAAGGTTGTATAGATGAAAATACCTCTCGCAACTACCAAAACATCAACAGATTTGTTGCAACAAGAGGGTACTACAACTGCAGTAACACAAATCCTCAATGAAGATGACAAAATGCTACTACTATGGTAGTGCACCATAGCAATAGGCCTTCTCCAAGGCTAGTGTATCACTAAGAGGTGGAGCGCACCTCCTCGAATGAACAAAACCCCAAGAAATCACCAAAATATCACCCCTGCAATTGCTGCTGCAATTTTTGTGTCTTCCTTGGTGTAGCGTACCTCTTTAGGACGAGAGATGAGTGCGTGTGAGTGTGTCCAAGTGAGGTGCCTAGGCCTCCTATTTACACTAGTCCAAGTGACCCTCATTTCACTAAAGTAGGGCCGACTTGAACAATTGTCATTTATTTTATTTCTTTTGTAGCCTTTACAAATGTTCCAATGAGGCCGACTTGGTCTTCTTGTTATCTATTTCTTTCTAGTGCATTCCAGGGTCTCCTATAATGGTTTCTTTATATTTTCTTATGGAGAATGACTGCCCGAAGTTGCAAAACTTCAACAATGAATGCTAAAAGATGGGCTTCCAAGGCAAGATTAATATATCTTAGGAATGTTTTTTACTCAATGTTTTTGTTAAGTATCCACAACCATTGTATTAGATCAAAATGAAATATACAGGGACTTTGCTATTGGTTTGCCGCTCGAGAAACCATACTAACAACATAAAGACAATTTGTCAAGTTTGTCGGTCATTAAAAACCAGTGCTTCTTAAAACTATAGAACATAAAATAACATATTTTATGAATAACAAAGGAGAGTCTAGTATAGGCTTGCCTATCATTCTGCTGACTGAAAGTAGGTGGGAAAAGAGCACCCAGAATTTTAAAACTAGAAAAAAGAGTATATGAACTAAGAGTCATGAGCAAATTAAACAAGAGGAGGATGTTCATTTGCTACATGAACATGTGGCTGAGGATAATCCAGGGTGGTGAAGGCCAGTCCAACCAACTTGTTTGCCAATGTGTTTAGCTTGTGGTCCACGAGCTTCACTTCAAGTTGCACGTTGTCCAGTTGTAAGAGTATCTTCTAGTGCGCCTCATTCCTCTCGACTAGAACCTTCCCCATTAGCATTTTTAAATGCCAATAAATATTGATGTTTTTGAAATAATGTGACTCACAAGCTCTGGTGGAGCCAAGGTCAGGAACCCAAGACCAAGTGGAGTCATTTACTTCTTCATTGGAGATGAAATGTTTGAGAACATGAACATCCACTTTGGCTAGATCGTTTTTTTCTTGGATCTCTGGAGGGGTGTGAGCATGGTTGTCTTCAACAAGGTTTTCCCGTAGCAGAGTTGGCCCGAGAGCTAGAGGTTTGACGTCAACCACTCAAAGAGCGATAGTGAGAGCTCCCATGGGCCATGGGAGTTGACAGGAAGTAATGGCTAAAGGCGAAATGAAGCACGATAGATTCGGGGGTTCATGAATGGCATATAACTAGGTGAGGCACAGTAGGATGGAAGCAAAGCAAGAGAGCAATTGAAGTAGCGGTCGAGGGGAGGGGCATAAAAGATTATCTGAGCACTCGGGAGCCATACAGGTCATGGGAGAGCTCACAATCATCATCAAAGATGCCATTAAGAGCAATAAAATCCACCAATGTACGATGAACTAGGTGAGGATGAATGCAAAGATCCAAAGGTAGAGGAAGGACGCCAACAAGTAGGAGCATAAACAAGTTTGATGGTGCATGCTAGTTACGAGGGAGGGTAGGGGAGGACCAAGTGTCTCAGGAGAGGATGTGAGGGGACAATTGGCCACGTATCCCAGGGAGCGACTCTTACATTGAAGTGCATCCCAAGGACCGTGCTTGATCCAAGTGGATATCGGTGGCTACCCACCTTTTCCAACTGGCTCAAAATAGTTTTTAGACAATTTTGGTAATTTACTATTTTTAGCAGTTTTTAACTTCTGGTGCCATTTTGAGAGCCAAAATGAAGGTTTTTCGGGATCGAGCTTCTCAATGATAGCTACAGCAATGATTGAGCCCCCAAAATGAATCTCCTCAACGATACCTTTCCAATGGGCTATCATGTGCCTAAAACGGAGATCGTATGCAAAAGTTACGACCCCGAGAAGTTGATGTACTAACTTATCCAAACGGGGCCCACATGACTTTTGGCGCTTCATCTCCTAGGGTCAGGTTTTTGGATGTCTAGGGTTTTTGGCATTCTTGTTTATTGTAAAATGGCCTTCAGAGCCTCATTGTAATCATCTTCTTGCGAATGCGAGTAGCCATCACATCTCTTCTCAGAGATAAGCTGCCACCATTATAGCGAGTCTTTTACTCTGTATTTTTACAGTCTTTGTGCATTTCTTTCATTAATAGAAATCGTGTATTACTGTATATATGTGTTTATGGTTGCATCTCTGATACATTTATGTTATATTATTGGATATCTTCAATATCTTTGTTCACATTTATTTATTATATCTCCACTCTCATTTCGTGCCGAAAATAATCCAGATCAATGGTATCAGAGCAGGCTGCTCTTTATCGGTTTTTAGTGCATGTCCCCGACGAGGTCCGAGTATAGTAAGTTGGGTCTCAAGCTTGTCTCTCTTGAGGACAATCGCTCTCTCACACCCAAGAAACCCTCAATGGCGAAAGAAAAGAAAAACGATGGAGCAAACGATCCTATCAGTATGTTGCTTGAGCAAGCTCTCACGCGACAGAGAGACAAAATGATGGAGATTTTTTCCCACATCCTTCAACGCCTGTCGATAGCAATAGGCGCATCTTCATCAAGTGACCACTTTGGAATCACCTTGCCTTTCAAAATACAAGTTAATTTTGATATCCTGTATTTGAAGGACAAATAGATGCAGAAGCCCTAGACAAATGGTTAAATCTGCTAGAAGGTTATTTCTCTGTTCACAATTTTTTTGACAGAGAAAAGATCACCTTCGCACTCCTTAAAGCTCTCCCTCATGTCAAATATTGGTGGAAAACTTACTGGGAGCAAAGTTCCACAGAGGATTTTGGAATATATGGGGTTGAGCCCACTTGAGATTTTTTTGTGGATGCGATAAAGGAACAGTATTACCCTGTTGGCAACTATGAGGACCAGTACATGAGATGGACCACATTGCGGCAAGAGAGGGGCCAAGCAGTTCCGTAGTTCACCAATACCTTCCATACCTTGCGCACCAAGTTGGGTATCAAAGACTCCGAACAACATTTGGTTTTGAAATACCGTGGGGCTCTACACAGATACATCCAAACTGAAATGGATTTTCTAGACATCTCATCACTCGATGGTACTTATCGATGTGCTATTAAAATCGAGCAGAAATTTAAGCACCGGAACAAACGAGAGTTCGGGTCTGCAAATCCGCAACAACCAAAGTATGACAAAGACGGTCCTAACAAACAGTCTCCTGAAAACCAGTCCAAGCCATAGGAAAAGAAGGGTCACGGGAAGACAAAGAGGGACATCGGAAAATGGTGCGATTTCCACAAAAGCCCCTGGAACAACACCGATGAATGTCGCTCAAAACAATCATTGGTGGTCGAGATCAAAGATAAGGAGCCGAACCCTGATTCAGAATCTGATTATGAAAATGGTAAAGGAAAGATCATTGACTCAGACCCCACTGCTATTGTCACGACCACAACAATTCAACCAGAAGAACCAATAAATATTGAAGAGGGGGAGCACCTTTTTCATTCACAGATGTGGGTGAAGGGGACCTCGCTGCATTTTATTGTTGATAACGGAAGCTAGAAGAACCTCATCTCAACAGAGGTTGTCAAACAGTTGAGATTGTTGACAACACCACACCCGCAGCCATACAACATCGGGTGGCTTCGCCAAGGACGAGATCTCCGTGTCAACCAATAGTGTCGATTATCATACAACATCAAACCCTTCAAGGATGAGGTATTATGTGATGTTGCCCCATTGTATGTCTGTGATGTCCTCTTGGGCCAACCATATATGTGGAGACGCCACACTGATTATGAGTCTCGACCCCGTAGTGTCATTGTTACTTTAGGGGGTCATCTCTACAGAATACCAGAGGTAGTTCCAACTATTGTTCCACCTAAACAGTGTCGCAAGGTAGTATCTCATACTGCAAAATTCAGCTTCTTTACAATCTGTTCAAAAGGGGAACAAAAGGACACTACAACCACTACAACCTCGTCCCAAGCACCTTCTATCCAACAGAAGCAGGTCGACAAGGTTGCAGCAAAACGCAAAGAGTCCTTATGCACACAGGCATATCATGTAGCCAGATTGGCTGAAAAGGTCCAACCCTTCCATTCACATGTTCGTGACAACCTTCAATAAGCTAAGCAACGCAACTTCTCCAACAAGGCAAGCAATTCATCAAGATGTAGATTCAGTAAACACTTTTCCCTCTCCCCCGGGCACTCAACGCAATGGAGACCATTGCTTCATAAGGAAAGAGGATTGATCCAGGTGGATATCGGTGGCCACCCACCTTTTCCAACTGACTCAAAACAGTTTTATGACAATTTTGGTAATTTACTATTTTTAGCAGTTTTTAACTTTCGGGGCCATTTTGAGGGCCAAAATGAAGGTTTTCCGGGATCGAGTTTCTCAATGATAGCCAAAGGCATGATTGAGCCTCCAAAATGAATCTCCTCGACGATACTTTTCCAACGGGCTATCATGCGCCTAAAACGGAGATCGTATGCAAAAATTATGACCCCGGGAAGTTGATGTACTAACTTACCCAAACGAGGCCCACATGACTTTTGACGCTTCATCTCCTAGGGTTAGGTTTTTGGATGTCTAGAGTTTTTGGCATTCTTTTTTATTGTAAAAAGACTTTCAGGGCCTCATTGTAATCATTTTCTTGCGAATGTGAGTAGCTATCACATCTCTTCTCAGAGATAAGCTACCACCATTCTAACGAGTCTTTCACTCTATATTTTTACAGTCTCTGTACATTTCTTTTATTAATAAAAATCATGTATTACTGTATATCTGTGTTTATGATTATATCTCTGATACATTCTATTATATTATTAAATATCTGCGATATCTTTGTTCACATTTCTTT